>VWPU01011174.1:93074-146680 GCA_013398955.1 Callaeas wilsoni
GGTGAACAATCCCAGCTCTCCCAGCCTTCCCTCCCAGCAGAGCTGCTCCATCCTCTGATCATTTGGTGCCTCCTCTGGATTCTCTCCAGCAGCTCCAGGTCCTTCCCGTGCTGGGCCCCAGCTCTGCAGGTGGGGGCTCACCTGGGCACAGGGCAGAATCCCCCTTTCCTGCTGCCCATGCTGGGATCAGCCCAGGGCATGAGGGGTCTCTGGGCTGTGAGTGAACGTGGCCACCTCATGTCCAGCCTCTCATCCACCAAAAAATTCAGATTTTTATTTTATTCTTTTTACACAGAGCCTTCAAAGGCTTCTCTGCCAAGATTTCAGGAGAAAACCACAACTGAAGACTTGCAAAACCCACTCCTATTTGAATCTTGCAATGCTGCCTTTGACAGATAATAGAAATGCAGCCGTGCTGTCAGGGAAAATAACACAGCTAAAGTCTAGTATTGATTACAGTGGAGTTGCTCAAGATTCACTTCAGCTTCAGTGAGAGAGGAACGTGGGTTTTGCCAATCATGCAGAATTAAATTCACCAGCCAGACCTGACAGCAAAACTTTGCCCACAAACAATTTCTAAAACCATGTGAAATCACATCTTTGAGCTGTACTACGTGTCAGGCTAAACTCTAAAAAAACAACCAGAAAGTTATTTTGTTTAAGTTTTGGAAACACCACTTCCAATAAAAAGTTTTCTTAGCTTGATGCAGCATAAACAATCTGTAGCATCTCCACAAGAAACTATGAAAAACCCTAGCCCAGTTTATTTTTAATAAAAGGAGGACTATGCTATATAATAACTCTTCCTGCCACATCCATTGAATCT
Organism: Callaeas wilsoni; assembly: GCA_013398955.1. Taxonomy (NCBI): domain Eukaryota; kingdom Metazoa; phylum Chordata; class Aves; order Passeriformes; family Callaeidae; genus Callaeas; species Callaeas wilsoni. The sequence goes on from VWPU01011174.1 coordinate 93,901, forward strand.
GCTGAAATAAAGATTGATGCCTGGTTATTTGTAGATACCTCTACAAGAGAAGGTAATATTTCTTTTTTCCCTTCTTTCCTATTTTTTAGAATATACTTTCCTGTTATTTTGAAGTAATTTGAAGTAACAAGCATCATCTCCCTATTACCCAGGCATCTGCATGTTTTGTTTCCAAGACAAGTGGCAGAAAACTCAATGACATTTGCGAGAGCTTTGTGCCACCAGTTAAAAAATATTCGGAAATGAAAGGTTTTGAAAGAGGAACATATGTAAGAGTGATCTTCTTCTGGTGACTGCTCCACACAGGCACCTCAAACAGGCTCTCACTTTGCTCATCAGTGTGAAAACCAATGTTGTCAGCATTGTGAGGGGTGAAAAGGCTAAAATTCTGGGTGGATTTGAACAAGCATGGCCCAGAAGAACCAGGTGCCCTCCGAGCCAAAGGAGCAGGCTGAATGTTTTGGGAACAAGGCACCTCAGAAGTAAAGAATATGTGGAGTTGTTGCTGGGCTTGTCCACAGTCACTGGTGTTTGAACACAGAATCATGGAATTGTTAAGGCTGGAGAAGATCACCAAATCCAGCCACCAACCAGCACCACACCATGTGCACCACCAACCATGTCCTCAAGCTTGAACCCACCCAGGGATGGGGACTCCAACACCTCCCTGGGCAGCTATTCCAATGCTTTACAATCCTTTCCAAGAGAAGTTTTTCTTAATTTCCACCCAGAGCCTGCCCTGGCCCAGCCTGAGGCCGTCCCCTCTCCTCCTGTCCCTGTTCCTGGGAGCAGAGCCCGTTCCCCCCGGCGGCCCCCTCCTGTCAGGGAGTTGTGCAGAGCCACAAGGTCCCCCCTGAGCCTCCTTTGCTCCAGGCTGAGCCCCTTTCCAGCTCCCTCAGGAGTTCTCCAGCCCCTTCCCAGCTCCGTTCCCTTCCCTGCTCCCACTCTCCATTTACACCTCATCCAAACCTGTTCATTTCTTTACTCCAGGTACGTTCTCTGGCTCATTCAGGCTTTATCCCGTACCATTTTAATTAGAACACCTCTGCTGTTACACAATAATTTCAAAGAAGAATTCAAGGAGGAGGAGTGGAGCCTCTTCCAAACCACACTGCCAAAAATCCTCCACTCACAGAAGCCACATCAGATGTTCATGGTAAACCAGGAATCCATTCCAAGCAGCAGAGCAGTCACACCCCTGCCTCCCTCTGTGGGTTTTTACTGTGCCCCTGAGCTCCACTAAGTTTTGAAGCCTTGGTGGATGCTCACTGGAAAAATGGGAGTGGCACTCTCCCAAATGCCTCCCACTTGAGGCATCAAAGTGAGATATCACTCACAGTAAATTTTACAGTATGAGGAATGAAACAGTTAGCAAAGTTGACATTTAAACCATCACCACTGGCTATGATTAAATACCTCGGAGATGAACAGAGTGGTTCACACCTCTCCAAGTTATTGTTCTAGGCTCTTATCAGACTCCCTGCCCGGCTGCATCCGCCGTCTCTGCACACACTTGAGATTTTCCTTCCACCTCTAACAGCTGGAAACCTCCTTAAACCGAGATTCTGGAGAATTTCTGATAATTCCAGTGGCAGAGAGAGATTGACTGAAACCCTGGCGAACCTCTTGAACTGCAGATTCACCCTAAAAGGTTTAGGGAGATTAATAATAGAGAAAGGGCCAAACTGGCTCCTTGTTCTTTCTCCTCTGATCTCTCTCAGTGAGATGGAGGGAAGTGAAACACTAAGGAAAATTGCAAATAACCTGCAGGGAACACACAGGGGCAGATGGGATCGCACTGCTTCCAAAAGAGCAGAGGAAGTCTGGGTGTATTTCCACAGCACCAGGAAAATGCAGGCTTTGACCATTCAAACAAGAGTGCAGCGAGCCAGGCTGCCCTGCTTTCCTTCCCAAACACGCAGGAAGCACCCAAAACCTCCTCTGCAGTCTCCCAAATTCAGGTTCACGTTCGCACCCACAAACACACAATTCCCAGCCCAGGGAGGAGGAGCAGACCTGCAGGTGCTGTCTCCTGCAGGACATGGGAGCTCAGGATCCTCTGGCAGGCTCGAGCTGGTCCTACACCCCAAAAGCCCCAGACTGCAGGAGCCCAGAGCCAGGAGGGGCTGTCCCCAAATCATCCACATCTTGGGATGTCCCATCCAAGGATGGCAGTGACAGATCACAGCTGCTCAGCTGAGCTTTTCAGGAAACTTCACTCATGGTGGTATCCTCAAATCCCAAGGAGAATAACTAATATCCCATATTAGGGCTGTGGGCATCACCTGGGCTCTGTGCCCACCCCTCAGATGCCAAATTTAACTTTAATTTCAGACACATTCACCAGCAGGATGATGGTGTTGATCCCCCCATGCCCAGCAGGATTTTCCAACCATATGCCAGAAGCTGCTTAGTTTTCCTCAAACATGTTCTAGTACAGCTCTTTTACTAAAATCCTCCAGTTCCCCAGTATTTCTGTGCCCCAGCACATGAGCAGTCCAGATAACCCCTGCCCCAAGCCGACCAGGCAGGCAGCTGGCAAAACCAGGGTGCTTTTCCTGAGGGAAAAGGGAATTCCTGAGAGAATCTGGATTTTTGCAACACAGGGAGAAACTGCTCCCTGCTGCCATCCCAATGCCAAGTCAACAGCCCGGGTCTCCAAAACACCTTAAATTGTAAATATTCAGCAGAGGGAAAGCCATGGTGTGTGCTACTGCCCACGGCAGTCAGGAGCGGGACCCCCTGCTCACCAAGGGGAGAATTTACTCCTGCACCTCTGGAACGAGACAAGGCTTCTCTGAACAGTCATCCCGGGGTGGGAACACCACAGCTGACAGCAGAACGACAGAAAAACTAATTCTGGAACTCCAAAGCTGCTGAAGACACTCAGAAGCACAACAACAGTGCAAGAAAGGGAGTGTTCCTTTTGGACATGAGCAAGAAGTGTTAAACATTTGCAATATTTCAGTATTTCAGGCAGGAATGTTGGAGGAATATTGATTAAAACGAATCATTAGATCTGTATGTATTGAAAGAAAAACTACAACAGTTGTCATAGTATGAAAAATAGATATATTATATACTCTCATTATATACATTATATAGGGCACTATTATACATACAGCATCTATTATATATATGTACAGTTTATACATACTTTGGGGTTTTTTTAAAATATGAAGCTGAAGTTCTTAGAAACAGATAAATTTGTCCAGATTAAGATGTCAAACCTTCAGGGACCTGTTGGGACCAGGGCATCCTTGTCACAGAATCCCAGACTGGTCTGGGGCCCCCGAAGCCCACCCAGTGCCACCCCTGCCATGGCAGGGACACCTCCCACTGCCCCAGGCTGCTCCAAGCCCCAGTGTCCAGTTCCAGGAATGGGATCCACATCAGGGATTTCAAAAGCCTGGACAGAGATTCCTCCTCTCCAAGAGAAACCACCCCACTGTGACGTGTCTGGACTTTTAAACCCCAGCAGCTTCCCGAGGAGCAGAATAACCTCAGGTTATTACAATTAGTTTCATCTCATTAATAGATCAATTTCTTTCAAGCATACTGAAACTGGGTTTTACTTTGTTGCTTCTCCTTTTAGGCTCCATTATAGTCTGTGTTCTTAAGTTTTAAGGAGAGCCATCAGTGAGGAGGTTGTAATCTCAGGTGATTAATTGCACAGCATTTTACAAGCTGTAAAACAGAGTGAGATCTCCACAAAGCGATTATGCCATTAACCAGGGGCTCTTATCAGATTTTTCTACAACTACCAGGTTTGTCTGACAGATTGCAAGTCTTAAGTATTTATATATTTCAAAGGTTTACTTATTTTTGTTGTTAAAAAACCCTAAAATCTCTATTGATTGTTACATGCAATTCCACATGAGAAGTCCCAAGTACTGTGGAGCAGAATACCAATATTTATTACCAGACTTGTGCTCATTATGGTTCTCTCTGACAGGGGTCCATTAAAATCAATTTTTATGTTTCTTATGTTTTTTTTTTCCACCCAATGTTCTTGCCATGGTGTTTATTAGCCAGTTAGGAGAAACACCAGGCACTGCTTTGTTTTTATTTTATTCTGTCGAAAATAATGAGGCCAGATTTAACAACTATTCACTAGTGATGAGTAGAAGAGATTAAATGTTATACTTCAGCACAAACATTTACAGATGGCTTTAAAATTTTTAGACCTTTATCAGTGCTAAAGACAAAAGGAAGTCCCACCTTTCTTCTTCAGATTTAAATTCTTAAGGTAACCATAAAAACACTCTTCTTGCCTTTAACTTCTGAGTTACTCCTGAGCAATAGACCCTCTAATGTAACCCATTTTTGCACAAAAATCATGCAGCCTGTGAGGTTAAGGGTTACCAAGATGCCACTAATGCCTCAAGGTGAAGTCAGCTCACCACTGAGAAAAGTGAAGATCAAGGAGAGGTAAAAATCTAAAAATTAGGAAAAGGATCTAAACTGCCCAACTTCTGCTGAAGAACAAGATCATGAGAACCTTCAAGCAGCCAACATGGCCACATCAGAGGTGAGCAAACCAGATGCTCAGGTAAAACAAAACCAGATTTTATTTACAAGATGTTCTGGTAGAAGAGCAACACCCATCCCTAAAATGGCTCTGAGAGCCCCCAGATATTCTTCCTGCTCTTATTCCACCCACTCACTGACATTTGCCCTTCACAGGGTGAAGATCCTCATCCCCTGCGTTGTTCTCCAGGCAGATTTTGCTCTGCAGCAAAGCCAAGTTTCAACTTTATCCTAAATACCTCTTTATTTCCATTCCTCACCAGCAGAAATCCAGGACTTAAACCGGAATCTGAAGAAAGTGAAGCACTTATTTCCATATCACTGGAGATGGCAAAACTGCGAAATTCAGAGGCTTCAGAGTTTTCATATGGGAGGCAAAATCATATTTCAACCAGAACACACATTATGCTTCACATTCCTGATTGATTTTACACCCGTTTCAGTTACAAGGAGAATAAAACAGGAAAACAGAAATCCTACGAATCCATGGGGAATTTTAGAAGCAAAGACAGGATGAATAAAAGACAACGTGGAGAAAAGGAAGTCAAACCTGTTTGAGTCTCATCAGTAACAGCATCGGTGTAGCAGACTGTGGAAAAGTGGAATTTAATTACCAAACCCAGTTGAAAGACCAGTCTTAAAGAAGTCTGAGAAAGCCTAAGAAGTCTTGATTTTGGCAAAGAAATTTGGCATAGAAATTTAGCATCTAATTCGGAATGAATTCAATGTTCCCTCTAAAAACGTCACCGAGCACTTCCTCACAAATAAGGCGAACTCAAGGATCTGAGCAGGACAGACGGACTCCAGCAGACTGAACACAACTTAGAAATAACAGGAAAATGCACTGATGCCTCCTCAGCCAGGCCTGGATTTGAGACACCATCTCCACCGCCACGTGGGATCTGTTCCAAACTCCAGAAGACATTACAGCTCTGGAAAAACAGCTAAAGCTCCCACGAGTACAACACAGTAATTAAAACAATCAGTCAATCCTGCTTCCACCTGTTGGAACGCGGATCTATATATAAAAATATAAAAATAAATGTATGTCTGCAAGATTTGTGAGGTGCGCAAGGAGATTTTACCCTCAGGGACGGATTTATATGTGTGCCAAAAATTAAGGGAGGCAGGAGGTTCTTTCAAAACTTACATTAAAAACACTTAGAGTTTAAAACATTTCCTTGATAATATTTTTGAGGCAGCAGAGGAATTGATGTATTTTGGAGACTTTAAGGGCACGGACGCTCCTCCTGCCTCTCCCAGTACGACTGGCATCCTCTGGGCAATGCCCTTCCCCCAGCAGGAGCACAGCCACAGGAGCAAGAGGACGTGAACTCACCCGCTCGGCAGCACACTCATCTTGGGCAGTTTTATTCCATGCAAGCCCCTTTCACACCCAGAGATCTCGATCTTTCCCACGGGGCTGAGCAGAACCACGCGTTTCTCCTGGCACGGAGATCCTCCCTGCTCGGAATTCACCTGTTCAAGGAAATAAAATCCTCTTGAACTGCATGAATTTTCACCGAGGAACAGATCTGAGTAGTTTTCAAAAGCAATTTGAAAAAAACCCAAGAAAACAGAGAATTTCAAGTTTCCTCAACTACGGCTTTCACTTTCAGAATTCCAACTTAAAATGATCCATCCTCAGAAGTCAGCACCTAAATCAAAATCTCAGAAAAACCATTAACTAGCAGCACAGTGATCTTCATAAAAACGTGAAATAGCAGCAGTTTCATGGCTGGTTTATCAGCTAAAATCCGATGTGTTGTGACACTTATTTAAAACAGGATTGTTGTGACAACAAAGTATATTCAGTGGTTTAGAGCAGCAGTGTTATGCAAATAACAGCTGGAACACAAACAGAATATGTCTGCTGGAAAAGAAAACATATGAAAAAATCAATCATTCCTTAGGAAGAGAAGCATATTTTTATTCCCATTGTTACCAGTCTGGTTTTACGATTACTGATAGGATGTAGATGGAAACAGCTGCCAAGTATTTCTCAATACTGGACAAGACCAACAATAATAGACTTGTCAAATTCATCTTGGCTAAAAAACCCACCCCAGAGTGGGTGTTTGAGTTGTATTCACAGCTTGGTTTGTGCTGTCCCTGCAGGAGGACAGGACAGAACACCACGAGTGTGGCCACTGCAGCCACCCAGGCACCAGGCCTTTGGTCCAGACCACAGCCAGGGCAGAGCCCTTTGCTCCAAAGAGCTCGACTCTTGTGGAACTGGGGAAAAAGTGAATAACCAAGAAATTGTGAGGCAGCACAAGGTAACTCCATCAGCAAACACAGAATAAAAGGCTCCTACAACTGTTTGGGATGGAAGGGACCTTAAAAACCACTTATTTCCACACCTCCCACTGTCCCAGCCTGCTCCCAGCCCCAAATGTCCAGCCTGGCCTTGGGCACTGCCAGGGATCCAGGGGCAGCCACAGCTGCTCTGGGCACCCTGTGCCAGGGTCTCCCACCCTCCCAGGGAACAATTCCTTCCCAATATCCCACCCATCCCTGCCCTCTGGCAGTGGGAAGCCATTCCCCCTGTCCTGTCCCTCCAGGTGCAGGACCCTGCACTTGACCTGTTGAACTTCATGAGGTTTCATGCAACACTGAGAGACCAACAAGGTTTCTTGGGTTTATTTTATTTTATTTACTTCCCTGTGTTCACGGTTGGACAGGGCTTGGAGCAACCTGGTGCAGTGGAGGTGTCCCTGCCCATGGCAGGGGATGGGATGAGATGAGATTTATTCCTTCCAACCCAAACCATTCTGGGTTTCCTTGGATGACAGAGCAGGGGTGCAGCAGGAGCCAGGAAGGTCCATGCAGATTGACTTCCAGCTGCCCACTGCTCACAGCTGTACAATAATTAGTTGTTTTCCAAATAAGAGAATCTTTTCAAATCCCATTATTAAGCGCTGTGGAATGGAAGTCACATCTGTGAGTAATATAATCAGTGTGAGAGAGCAGAAAAACCATCAAGTTGACAGTTTTGCCTACTAGAGCAAAAGTAAACCTAAACCCCTGAATTTTGGGAAGCTCTTACGCAATTCCTCCATTACAGACACGCAGCAACCAGAGCAACTTCACTCAGCCTGGAGAAGTTCAGGAACTGCAGGTTCCTCGTGCTCCATTCACTTTGACTGCAACCCCAACTGTTAAATAATCAAATGCTTGGTGGCATCCCAAAGAAACTCCTTTCCAACCAATTTTTCCCATGTTCCTCCTCCCTCTTCGAGGACATGGCAGAACTTCTCTGGAGCAGCATCTCATTGCAGAAGTCAGCAAACAAGCAGCAAAAATTTACATGTGTGGCAAACCAGCAGACATTCTTCATGTTTACTGGTGTGACAGCCCTGAACCAGATGCACTGAACCTCACGCCATGTGCTCCATGACTACAACAACTTCGGGATCAGCTTTTCCATCGGAACAAAGCCCAGGATGCGGGGAGCAGCAGCAAACTATCAATAACCCTCTGAGCTCTCTCCAAGTCGAACTAAGCTGTATAGATGAAACCCTGAGTGACTGCAGCTCCTATTTGCAGTCTTGTTTATCATATTCATCGGGCAGCAGCGTTTAGGAGGATGGTTTTAGAAAAGGATGAAGCTGCAGGACATAAATGCACATCCATATGGAGCTGGCTTGGGATGCTCCACGATGAAGGTCACTGACAGATGTGCAATGCACACTCCTCTGTCCAGACACTGATTCTGTTATCTAGGCTGGATGGCAGGAGGCATTTCCACACAGAAGGGGCTGTCAAGCATTGGAACAGGCTGACAAGGGAAGTGCTGGAGTCACCATTCCTGGAAGTGTTCCAAAACCACGTGGATGTGGCGCTTCAGGACACGGTGTGGAGGGGAACACAGTGGTGGTGCTGGCTGGACACTTCTCCATCCCTGGAATTGTCCAAGGCCAGGCTGGACACTGGGGCTTGGAGCACCCTGGGACAGTGGGAGGTGTCCCTGCCATGGCAGGGGTGGCACTGGGTGGGCTTTAAGGTCCCTCCCAACCCAAACCATTCCATGATTTATGAAAAACTAGAAGAATTTTGATCGGCTCCTGCATCATCTCCACCTTCATTCTCTGCTTCCACTTTAATAGCTACAAATCTGCGCCAAAGTATCTTGTAATTTTAATGCTAGGTAGAAAAAAATACGATTTTTAGAGAGGAAACATCTCCTGCCATCTTCTGGAGTTTTCCCAAAGAAATAAAATCATAGGTGCAGTAGTTGTAAATCTACCTTACCAGACTGCTAAATACAGGAAACTGGAAGATTGTTCTTTTGTTCAAATTTGCATGAGCCATCTTTCACACTACAGTAAATAATTCAAATATTTCTAATTTCTATTGCTTCTAACCCCCCAAAAACTCCACTGGACATTGGCCTGACATCCTAGAATCCAATTCACATCCATAATGATGAATAGAGAAAATAAAAAAGGCAGAGAAATCTCGAGAATCAAAAAGGTTTAGGAAAAAAAAATCTATAGCAAAGCATTTCCATGCTCCATGTTCTCCCAGAAAACAAGTTGTGTTTTCCAGAAAAGTCCAGAGAGCAAGCCATATTTTCCCTTTCAGTATTATGGAGCACTGAATCCTTCCCATCAGAGCCCTATCTCTGATGGATCTCCCCTCCACAGGTTTTTCCATTTCCTTCACTCTGCTCTGACAATATAAACCCACCACACCAGTATCAAAATATTAACAATAATCCCCTCTGCATCTGATTTAACAGGGGATTTCCATTAGGCTACGGCATGGAAGTCCTCAGGAGTTTTTTTCCCCCCTCAAATATTTCTGAGAATTGAGGCAAAAATAACATATTCAGCTGGCAAATCGAATGTGGCCTCGCACATGCTGCAATTGGATTTTTTTTAAACCAAGAGAGTCCTGCATTAATCAGGGAGATGTCCCAGCTCCTCCAAGAAGGGGGTCTCTCGATCCTTTTCGGATTAACAGAAAGTGCTAATTGAGCTACGTGTGAATGGAAACACAGCCAGCAGCAGGAAATTGCATCTCAGTTCTTTCCCCACTTCCCTTGCCTCCTCTCGGACCGCAAGTGGTCCCGTTTGCACCATTTCCAGCGAGCCACTGCTGCGTTGGAAACGCTCCGTTCAGCTCTCCCACACCCTCCTGTAAAACTGAGGAACCCCCCCAGGGGCCACAGGAGGAGTTCCACACAGCCTGGCTGCCCTGCCGGGCTAGCAGGTCACCACACACTGCCTTCCAACACTGAACATCACCGTCACAGGACCCCAAATTGCACAAATCACAGGAATTCCAACCCAGAAAACCTGAATTCCTGAATGCATTGACCCAACGAGATCGCTACCCGCAGGTGACTGCCCTGGAGGTGCTGATACCCTCCCCACCAGGTGTGACCAAGCCCCACCTTGCTCATTTCCTTCCCACTGTTCATAAATCCATCCTAAAAACTTCATCACTTCCCATTCTTCATAAATTTATCCTGAAAACTCCATCAAAGTCCTGACATTTGCATCAACAAATGAGCTACGATTCACAAACACCCTCCTTGTTTTGCTGGTGCCACAGAATACCAGGTACTCTCCAAAAAAGCAGTTCCAGGAATTTGCTGAGTTTGAGGATGATCAATAAATGCCAGCAAAGCTGCTTCTTCATCCTAATTACAGCAAAAAACCACCAGTCCTGAACTCTTAGAGAGTCCTTCTTCTCAGTGTCACCGTGTTCTCAAACCTGCTTGCTATTGATTCAAGTTTTGAATTAAAATTCAACCAAAGCTTCAAATATTGGATTTAAATTTAAGGGGAATACTTCAGAGTTTGGCAATTTGCTACTTCAGTTCAGTCACCCTTCCTGATGGAGGAAGTTTGCATCCTTCTCCTAACAAAATCCTCATCAAATCCCATCAGTCAAAGGGAAAATGCATCATAAACCAATGTCAAAAATCTTCTGCCACCCCACTGAGGAGGCTGCCCATGCCAGGGGGCCACCCATCCAAGGATTTCACTGAATTACAGTTCTCTCAGCATCTCCTTAATAGTTTAAAACTTCCTGTATTTGTTTTACTGGGTTCTGCCTGTTTATTTAAAAGGAAACAATCCATTGTACGTTAAGAATATGGGAAAAGATATTAATAGTAAAGGTAACGTATTTCTGCACATATAGTGCAGGGTGGAGGGTGATTTTCCAATCATATGGGGCTTGTCTTAGAGGAAAAAGCCATTTTTTAGTGTTTCAAAGCAGAGAAAGATTTAAGGGCTGTGAATAGAAGACAGGATCCATGCAGTCAGAACAATCTAACAATCTACTCCTGCTAATATCTTGATTAGCCATCTATATTTTCACCTTCCAAAAGCTACTGTTTCAAGAGAACAAAGAGTTTATGTACTGCAAAAAAATTTACTGCAGCGAAGAAGGAAGGGAAGAGTTAGGTGGCTGTTTCATACAAAAACCAGTTTAATATACTGGAATATTAGTACAACTTTGTATACTGGAATAAAAGCTAGAGAGAATGAGAAACATTTAATTCTCAGTCTTTTTGCTTACTACGAAATGTGTGATTTCTTTCAGAGCTAAAATACAAACTTTTCTAAAAGCTGCTTCCTCCTCTTGGGAAAAAAGAGTCCAAAGATTTCCAGCTAGACAGAATGGTGTGAACTGCAAAGGAATATGAGGCTGTGGCTGCCCCTGGATCCCTGGCAGTGCCCAAGGCCAGGCTGGACACTGGGGCTGGGAGCAGCCTGGGACAGTGGGAGGTGTCCCTGCCATGGCAGGGGTGGCACTGGGTGGGCTTTGGGGTCCCTTCCAGCCCAAACCAGGCTGGGATTCTGTGATAAGGATGCCCTGATCTAAACACACCCCTCGAGGCTTGACATCTTAATCTGGACAGCTGAAGTTGTGAGAAAGCTGTCCGGAAAGCCAGGAAGCTTCTTGTCCAAAAAAACCAAGGGATGGCTGCTGCTCCACAGGGAACTCTGACCAACACCCCTCATTCCCTAATGGAAAAATAATTTCTGAGCCAGGTAGTGCACAATTCCAGCATCACTACACTCACACTTCACTCACAGCATCCTCCAAAAGTACGGAAAACTGTCGGTCCAAAGAGAGCCAAGTACCTCACGGGTTTTAAATTAAGGCAAAAGCTAATTTTTGAAGACAAGACAGCGTTGCAGTCATTGCTGAAACCCAAGAATAACGTCTTGGAACAAAACAACCCTCATGGTATCTAAGTGGATGTAATTCTGTCAATACAATCTGCTAAAAAGTAAAACAGCTTTTAAAATTACCTCTGGTACTCTAAAATAAAAGTCCTCTAGATGCTGCAGCAGGTTCCTGTGAACTGAACAGCCCCTGACCTGGACACAGGACACCTCTCCCCCTCCACAATCGCTGTCTCTGCTGGGTGTATTTCTTCTTCCTACAGCATCCAAAGTAAACTTTCGGCTTTCAGGAATAAAGCACTGGAGATCCAGGTCCAGGAGTCAAAAACACCTCCCCAGGTGAGCAGCAGGGCTGAAACCCAGGTGAGGCTCCCAGACGAAAGCAGCACTGAAACACTGCAGTGCTCTCCTGGTATCACTGCTTCTCTAAGTAAATCTAACCCTGGGTAAGCCAAACCTGCAACTTCAGAGGGTATGAAAACAAAACCCCCTCATTTCCTGGCGCGGGGAGGTTTGGAAAGGAAATGTCAGACAGCCTGGAAGCAAATCCAGGGTTAGTTTGGGGTGATGCAATTTCTTTACCTTCCAAAGAACTAATCCCATAAAAAATGTGAAGGTACAGAATCAAGCTGCATATTCTGAACATATACAAATACACCCTGGCATAAACACTCAAAATTAGTCCCCCTCTTCCCTTATCCAAAGGCCCGCTTCACACAAGCTCCCGAAAAACCAGGGGGATACGCGTTCACATGGAGCAACATTTGCTTTCTACGGCATTTAAGAAGTCTTCGACGAGAGCAAACACGTAATTCTTTATTAAACAATCAAAGACAACAAAAGCAAGTTTCTGTTGTCCCATCGCATTATCCTACTAATCCTCTTTGGATGGCAACCAAAAGCCCCCGAAATGCCAAGCTAGGGAAGAGTCTTTCCAAGCAGTGGTCGCCTCTGGCTCTTTGGCTGCGCCTTCAGTCGGTTGCTTTGGCAGACGGGAGCAACGACGAATTCCCAGCGTCCGGGGCCATGCCTGACTGCTGAGTTTTACTGGAAGGGCACTTTAACTGTAATAAAGCCATTTTCACTCCTCTGGAAGGGGCAGGTGGGTGACTGCTCCTGCATTCCAGACTCAACAAGCGCCGTTTTCAGCTCCGCCTGCTGCTCACGCCAAGCCTGGACCGGAGCCGGCGCCGGCGGGCGCTTGCACACCAGACCCCAGCGGGCTGTTTAAACAGGAATTCCCATGTATTATTTCCTCCAAAACAAGTAAACACATCCTGCATCTTTCCCCAGTTATTACTTACACAGGAAATTTAAATGGGATGCGAGCACAGCAGCCACGTGGCACTGAACCCATAGATACCATAATAAACCACACACGTCCATTAGGATATTGGTGTCATTTGGTACCAATAGCACGGAGCAAAGATTGTCACCTGATGATCTCTGAGGTGTTTTCCAACCCAAACAATTCTCTGCTTCTATTTACACAAACACAGAAGTAGAATGACATTAAGAAAATGTGGTGTTAATTAGGTGCAAAAATTAGTGATCATGGTGGGGACACGGGAGTTATTCAGGGCATCTCATCAAACTGGGGGCTGCCAAGGGATATTATAATTAATTAGAGTCAAATTGGGTAAGAATGGAGCACCAAGAGGAGGGAAAGTGGACAGGCCAGTGCCAGATATTCCTGGAATAATCAAATTATGGCAGTAAGCGCGTGCATCCCGTTGGTGGGTAGCTGCAAAAGCCACCAGGAACCAGCCCCAAAGCCACGGGTCCTGGTGTGACTTCCAAGGGGTCTGGAAGCACACTGTGCCCCTTACCCTACCAAGGACCTACCAAGGGATTAAGTCCCTCTGCTCCTCATTTTTGAAGCTGGAAATCCCATGGCAAAAGGTTCAGTTAGAAGCACTACAAAGCGATGTCATACTTTGCTGAGCCGTTCAATGTTTTAACATTCAGTGAGAGGGAATAAAACACTGATCTCTTGTAATTTATACTTTTAAAAATATTCAAGGAATTTGCTTCCAAACAATTAAAGAAATAAATATACTAAAGAATCAAAAACGAAGACTCTTGTCTCTTTGTCTCTTAATTAGAAGGTCCCCAAAAACCCTCTTTTGTTGTTACTGGATTGAGTTTTAACAAGTCCCTTTTAACTCAGGATATTCCATGGCTCTACGAAATGTCATGCAAAGGAAAAGTCATGGTGCAGTTGTCTGCATTTTCCAGATGTGTTCATCACTTCAAGAATGAAATTCAAGGCATTAGCTGTATATCTAGTTATCCATATACAGTTATAATTCCCTCTGTGCTGCTGCCAGTTCTGGGCCCCTCAGGACAAGAAGGACACGGAGGGGCTGGAGCGTGTCCAGAGATGGGAACGGAGCTGGGAAGGGGCGGGAGAACTCCTGAGGGAGCTGGAAAGGGGCTCAGCCTGGAGCAAAGGAGGCTCAGGGGGGACCTTGTGGCTCTGCACAACTCCCTGACAGGAGGGGACAGCCGGGGGGGGTCGGGCTCTGCTCCCAGGGAACAGGGACAGGAGGAGAGGGAACGGCCTCAGGCTGGGCCAGGGGAGCCTCAGGGGGGGCACCAGCAGGAATTTCCCCATGGAAAGGGTGGCCAGGCCTTGGAACTGCCCAGGGAGGTTTGGAGTGCCCATCCCTGGAGGTGTCCAGGGAATTCCTGGAGGTGGCACTGAGTGCTCTGGGCTGGGGACAGGATGGGGAAGGGGCACAGCTTGGACTCCATGGGCTGGGAGGGCTTTTCCAAGCCCAGTGATTCTGGGATTTGGGGATCTACTCCTCGAAACCCATTGAGGTGCTTGCTGTAAGAGCGTGCTCACACCTTTCCGTGAGAGGCTGTACTCTGAGGCACAGAGAAACCCAAAATGAACTGCCCCAGTCAGCACCTGACATAAATGCACACACACAGAGATCGGAATGCTCGGCTCTTACAGGCTCAGCCTGCATGTAAACACCTGGCAACTACTGCAATGCAAGGAAAACAGATGAAATTTTAATCAAATGAGCCTTGTATCAGGTTCAGGGGAACTGAAAATGGGCTAAAAATGAAAAAAAAAAAAAAAACAACCAAAAAAAAACCCCCCAGCAGAAGAATGACTTTAATATTGGGTAACACTTCAAGTTTTTATCACCTAAATCCACAGAATTCCTGATCTGCTCCTGCTTGTCTTCTCTGCAGAGCTGGAGTCAGGACCAGCTAAATAAAAGATAATGCAACTAGGCATAACACAATAAAAGATATTACCTTCCCAATGCATTATTGCTGCCAATTATAAGAATCACTTCAACTTAATTTCAAAGGCACAATCACCCTCAACTGTAACAGTCTCTTTTTTAAATTTCAAACAGTATTACATTAAGGCAATAACTCACCTTCCAGCTATAATATCAGTCTCCCTTATTGCAAAAATACATTTCATAAATACTTCTCATCGACAAGTCAAGCTAATTCAGGTTAATTTTATTGTATTTTGGTGCTATCTCACATTTGTGTGCAATTACCTTTATCATTTTATTGCCGTGCCAGAAAGTAATCAGAACAATTATTTGAAAAAGGAGGGGTATAAATTCTAAATCACACTTGCTGGCATTTTTGATAAAATAGCAGCTTTATCTCAGGAAGTGGCAGGGACATGGGATAAATCATGCATCAGTCAAGTGTAGCTGACCCCCAAGTGCATTGCACAATATCAGGAGTGCTTCAAAAGAAACTTTCCTATACAATCCATCATTCTTTATAATACCAAAATAGCTCTACCTGAAGAGTAGGAGCTGGAGAATAATAACAAAATAAATCTAAGCAATATGAACAAAACCATTAATAGTGCTCCTTAAGCTGAAGGAGAGTCAGGAATCTGAGTTGTGTGGGAGGGAAGAATTTCACTGAAATTTTTGAAGTGAGCAGAGCAGCAAAATGTGTATTAGGAATTCACTAAAACCACAAAATACAGGGAAATAAATACACACAGAAGAGGTGTTGCAAAAAATTACAAGAGCATAGTCTTGGCACACACACATCTGGATTTTCCTACAGCTGCCCATCCTTGCTTGGTTCAGGATAACGGTTTCACCATCAACAGAGCAAAGCATCAGGGTTAGCACAAGAATCCATTTACTAAGTTCAAATTCAGTAACTGCAAGAAATCCAGAGAGGAACAGAACGACATTCAGAATTTTCTAATGGAATATAAAAATTGCCACGTTGTCACGAGAACACCAAAGCTTCCCAAAATTCCTAAATATGGAGACATCCTGAGATTTGGTCACCCAGCCACCTTCCAGCCTGCTCCACCCAAAGCCAACACACATCTCTGGTCACTGCAACAGAACCAGGCACAGAGTGGGAGAACAGACAGTGATTATGGAAAACTCCCACGTCTGCCTGCTTTCCCAAACCATTTTTCAGCAACCTGCTTAAAAACTGTTCAGCACATTGCACGGGTGATAATTGATTCCTGCAAATCCAGGGCCAGGCACACGCTGGGTGTCACCCCAACGTGGGGCCGTGCAACCTGACCACACACTAAAACCAGCCCTAAAATCACCAATCACATCAGTGCAGAAATATTTAATCTGCATCCAGAGCAGAGGGAAGCGTCTGCAGAGTCCCCACAGCG
This sequence comes from Callaeas wilsoni, assembly GCA_013398955.1. NCBI lineage: Eukaryota > Metazoa > Chordata > Aves > Passeriformes > Callaeidae > Callaeas > Callaeas wilsoni. The sequence goes on from VWPU01011174.1 coordinate 110,230, forward strand.
GAGTTGGAGTGTTTTACCTCAAACCTTCTGTCTTCCCACGTATCAGAAGGGGAAAACTCCCCTAACAGCTCAAGCTGCACCTTTCAACTCCACGTGAGGACAGGGGAAATGAAAAGGTTAGATAATAAATTATGAGTCTCGTGTCACTTGCCAGCTATATCACACCTAGCCTGGAAGGAGAGGGAAGCAGGGATTCTTCCTACCAAGTACTTCTCTGCTACAAGATGCATAAATATCACTGGAGAGACGACTGTTCAAAAGAAAAAGGTGAAGCAAGAATTTATTTACCTGGATTTCTTCCTCAACCATTCAGTGTTAAAAAACAAAACCGATCTGCTTTTGTAGAAAAGAGGTAAACAACACAAAACTGCAAAATACTCCTTTCCTAAGCCCCATGACATTATGTAAAGCAGATTAAAACCACAAGAGATGCCACTATTAAGACATTTAGAGCAGTGATAGAAGTTGCCAACAGGAATAGTCAGAAATGCAGGTGTGATTGCACGAGGAATGTTTTCCTAGAGGAGCATCACTAATGTTACAAAAATAGATATTCCACAAAAAGAAAAGGTATTTGTGTCTCCAAAGTTCATTTCACCTATTTCAAGGAGACAGCTATAGACTAAAAATGTGCTGACGCCCTTCTTTCAGCAGGGTAAATTCTATGAATATTTGGATAAACATCCATGTTTCATTATTTTACTGTAATGTCACTGACCTACACTTACACCACTGAAGCATCAAGCCTCAAAATGAAGCCTGTTTTTCAGGGAGGTGTTTATTATCAGGGAATGGAAACAGCAACAAAACCGAGAGAGTGGCTCTGTCCTGTTATTTATGCTCTGTGGCAGATGGATACGTGCTGGGGAAAGGTCCACTGATGCCTGTTACCAACCATGACAGAGCTACAGAGATTTACAATGCAGCATCAATCTTGTCAACTGGATTCCTAATCCTGACTGCTGGGCACTGGGGAAAAAACAAACTATGTTACGTGAACTCTTTTGTAATGCTGGACTTCCAGTGGACACCTCCAAGCAAAGGGATTTCGCTGGAAACTTACTTTTGGAACGAGCCTCGACGCCATCGTGGAAGAAAAGGCTCCACCTGGAAGGGAAAAAAAAATAATTCCCAGTTAGATTATTGAATCTGAATCCCACAAGGAGAGCTGAATATCCATAGTATCACATCTCCTATAACCACCTCTGCACCAGCTTTTAAATGAGCTCCAAGTTTCAGTACACAGAATTTCCAAAGGGAGTTTGGTTGTTTTACAAACAACATGGAATTTTAATGTTAAGTCACCCACTTGTCATGAGTCAAACAGAAAAATCAACAGATGGCACACTGAAGAGTTCTTCCACAACAAGCATTGCACAACTCTGATATTTGGAACAAGAATGCCTCAAAAGATAAAAGGATTAATTGAATAATTTTTTACAAGCTGTCATGTACTTCTAAGTGACTTAGTAAAACAAAAAGCCCTTTGTCATTTAAGAAATGCCACATTTTAAGGCATGAAAATGATTTTAAAGCGACTGTGGCATGTTCTGGCTTTAAAAGCATGGATTTCACACCACTGAGCACCTAAAACATTTTAACTTCAATTATTATAATTCTAGCCTTTAACATTATTTATATAATTAAGAAATACAACTGGTTCCTCTCTGCTCTCCCCTTGGAAATAAAGGATATTTCTTATTTCTCTGGCATTTAGCTCCCCTCTCCATGCTTTTTTTTAGTGCCACTCAGCCAAGATCACTGTGTCTTTGAAAGATGTGGTATAAACACTGTATTTTTTAAAACTGGGGATTTTATGTGCCAAAGCTCAGCTTCAGAATGCTGACTCACAGCCAGCCTCAATGGGAACTGCTCCACTGAAATCAGGGAACTCGCCACTCCATGGGCAGGTATCCACTTCAGGAACGGTGAATCTCGGAAAAATGAAATTATATGGACATCCCAGGCTCTGCAAGGGCTCTCCTTGAAGTCCAAGGCACTGACAGAACACACGGCCACTTCCCAACCACTTAACAGCAACATTTAATCTTAATATTGCATCTTACTTAAGTGTTTAAAATTGAGACGAATAATTACTATTTTAACTACAGTAACAAGGCAGGCATTGCAAAGAGAACCCACTGCGTTTTTAAATGCAGGTCAGGCAGATGAGCAATCTAATAGTGCTACTTAAAATATCTGTGATAGAGCTAAAAATAAAATAGCAATTTATTTCTATCGTCAGTTGGAGCTTTGTCGTTCAAAGCACCCAGCAACGCTCAGTTTTTTTACATCTTCCTGAAGGGTAAAGCTTTTGAAATTTTTGCCTCAATAATCAGATTTATCCAGCAGCTCATTTCAAACCCTGGCTGAGCTCCATCTGCTCACCCAACAAGGGTGAACACAGGTGAACAAGGAACTTGGGCAAAACCAGTAATGTCCAAAGCATGGCGGTTAGAAGACCTGTGACCTGGAGACATACTGGGGAAAACCACACAAAACCCTTGGAAAGCCCAAAGCACCACTCCAAAATGCACCTCAACCCTGCAAAGAATGTCTTCTTGGAGGAGGTCAGTGGTTCACGTGGAGCTGAAGGGTTCTCCTAAGGCTGACTTTGAAGGCAAGAAGCCAAAACCTCCTGGAACGACTGTCCAAATTCAGTGATACCATTTCCATGGTCTGGAAACTGAGACACCAGAACCAGACCTCAAAAAACGGAAACCTTCATGTCAGCAATCACTCCACCAAAATGGAAAAGTCCCTCCTGCATCTGCAGAGTGGGATAACATGAAGGGATTAAGGGGTAGTGCGGAAAAAGAAAATACGGAGCCCTCTGTCAACATCCTCAGTAGCTCAGAGCTGCCAAGGAGCAGTGATGTCCATCTCCATCCCTCCTGCCTCAGCTCCCCTTGGCCATTCCAGCAAGACGTCCCCAAGCTCCCCACAACCTCTGCTCACACCCCAGAGCTGTGCTGATCCTGCTGAGGATGCTCCCGAGACACCCGGGAGACACACAAACACCTGCAGGTGCTGAACGGCGCAGGAGCACGGCAGGAGCACCCCAAACCTCGGCACACATCAACAGGCCAAAGGGGTGAAGGAAAGTCAGAGGGGACATCAGAAACAGATCCCTGAAGGGCAGGAAGGTCTTCAGCCATGTTTTGCTGATGATCTAGAACAGAAGTCCTTGGGCTTTCAGATACTTCCCTGCTTTTTTTTTTCCCACAGGACTGCAGCCTGATGAGTACATGTGGAGGCAGCGAGAACTTGGATTAATAAAAAGTATTTTTTCTCAGTTCATCAACTTTTAAACACCAAAGGAAGATTCTCCTTGAAGGATAAGTCCTCAGCATCCTCAACAGAACACTCTGGTTCAGCACTAAAATTAAAAACCAGCCATTACACCAAGTGACTATACGAACAAAATTCCATATGAAAACATTTAAAGTACATTAGATTTTTGGTCAAGATGAAAGCCTGCGAAGAAAAAAAAAATCCAGCAATCTATTCTAATTGGGTTCCCATGGTAACTGTACAATTGGGTTTTTCAGTATAACATCCCAAAGGCCCAATGCACACTTGTAAAATATACTTCAAACAGCCGGAATTGTTTTTACATTACAGCACTCCCAGGAAGATCAATTACTATACATCCCCACCCTAACTATTAGTGGCAGGAGATGTTAACACTATTGGCCATATTAACATAAGTCATGTAAAAAACCCCACATATCACCATCATTATATAAAACTAATTACACACTTCAGATTCATCAAACACGTTCCGAGTAATAAACCAATACCAGTCTTGTCACCAGATCATGTTTACTGAATGTAAGAAATCAACCCCAAATATATGCCAAACCATTTTTGCTTCTCGTATTGATCCCATGGATAAACAGAATCAATCATTAATAATTACATTATAAGATGACCCAGAGGGTTAATCATATTCTTAGAAAGTCTCGCTGTGGAATCAAATATAATGGCACAAAAAGGCAACTGAGAAGGATTTAAATCCAGGGCCAGGTGCATTAACAATAATATAAAATAAGGTACCTTAAACTCATGCAATCAGTGAAAATAGTACTATTTGTACGTTTTAAAAAATACTAAAACAAGCATTTTTTACTTCCCTGGGAGGGTGGCAGGCCCTGGCACAGGGTGCCCAGAGCAGCTGTGGCTGCCCCTGGATCCCTGGCAGTGCCCAAGGCCAGGCTGGGCAGAGCTTGGCACAGCCTGATCTAATGGAAGGTGTGGGAACAGACGTTCTTTAAGGTCCCTTCCAACCCAAATCATTCTGGGATTCTATGCTTTATTTTAAAAGTTTGTTTCAGATGATGCACTTTGCCTTGTTGGACCTCAATTTCACCTTCTTAAAGCACAACCCTGGCCACAGACCCAGATTTTACTTCCACCCCACTGCCTAAACCTCAAAGTTAAAAGGAAATGAAGTTCCAGGCCCACTATGCTGGATTCAAAACCAATTCATTCCTTTCTATTCCAGGAAAAAATCCCAAAAAACCCCAAACCAACAACTGTGGCCAGCTTGAATAAATTCCATCAAGCAGAACCCGTATTTCACGAAGTCAGCCAAGAACAAGAGGTATTTCTGGTGCCAACAGGAGGCTGTGCAGGGATTCCCCTCTTCCCCCCACCCTTCCCACTACGTCCCATCTGCTCATCCTTCAGTCCAGCAGAGCTCAGGGAAGGGAATGTGAAGTTGTGGGAATTGTTTCTCCAGGACACAGGTGACAGCAGAAGTGTCCTGTCCCCACCACCAGCCCGTGGCTGCCAAAGCAGGCTCGTGCTGCCCAGGTACTGCCAGGTGCTGAACACACATCTGCTGCTTTTATGATGTGAAACAGAAAAATTCATCTTTTAACAGGGCCTTAAGTACACTTCAGGTGTTTATTAAAAAGTGTAACTAATTAACAGACCTTCTGCACACCTGAATGTCCAAACAAGCCAAGCCAAGAGCGTTGTTTGCCTCGTGCTGACTCAGGCAATTTCAGGATAATTTCAGTATTCCTGAAATTATAAAGCACTCAGAGAATTTCAGTATTCCTGATGATGACCATGCTGCAGCAGCATTGACAAGACAGCACTAATTCTTGCTGTCTGCTAATGCAGGGTTACCTGGAGGGACCTAAATCTGCACGTGGAGCACGGAGACGGCAGGATTCACACAACAAACCAACTCTGACTCCAGTGGGCTGTGCTAATACATAGATATTAAAATACTGATGGCATTCATCTGCACTAAAAGGTGGCATCTGTATAAAAATGAAAAGCTAAAATGCATCCATCAGCTCAAAACTCAAATTATTATTTATTCCCTGCTGCCAAGCTGCTCAAGACTCCATCCAGGCCATTGGTCAGTGTTGCTATTTTAATATTTAACTCCTATTTCACTCAAAAAGCAGAGGAGAAGTCAGATCCTTCGTTTCAATGAACTTCCTTCTTCTTCTTTGCAATCAAAGGTGCTTTGTTCAGGTGTTATTAATCACCTTCAGAACCTCAGCCGTACATCTAAGCTTTACAAGTGACTTGAAAAGATACCTGAAATTATCCCTATCATTTAATCTGGCCCAATATAAACTGACAGCAGATAGTCCTGACAGCCACGAGGACATGGCACTTTAGCTCTGCTAAGATGTAACAGTAAATAGGGAAACAGCTCAAAAAAGGATTTGTAAAAAGCATCAAAATAGAGACATATTCCAAATAACTTCTACAATTACTCAACCTCATGAAAATCCAAACCCACACAAGCTTTATTGGCATTCAAATACATTTTAAGCAGCTGCCTGGACCACAGGCAGCTCAGTTTCAAAACTGCATTTTGCATTTATGAAAAATACTTCAGCACAGGTTTGGTTTTAGAGTTTGGTTGTTCCTCCAGCTGTGTGTTTAACTCCATGCTGGCCCAAGCACACCTGTGCTGCGTGGTATGTCAGAAATACAGGTGATTATACTTAATAGGGGTTTTTTCTTCCATTAGGAAGATTTTACCCATCATACCTTCAGAACAATTAGCACCATTACCAGTCAGTAACACTCCCAGCTATCAGCAGAGGAAAGGAATTCAGGTCTGGAATTCTGCTGTAAGGACACCGAGCCTTTCACTTTTTAATTAGAGCATTAATGAAGCTAAAGCTCCCAAACCCACCCCAAACACACGCTGAAACCCGTCACTACCTAAAAGATTCCAAACCTCCTGAAATTAAAACTTTCTCCCGCATTTTCCCATTAGTTACACTCTCCTCACCAGTCCAGATATCTTATGAACACTGGGTAAACGAGAGAATTGCACAATCCGTCAATAAAATAAACGTATTTTCAACTCCTGTCCAGATGACTCAAGTTGTCAGTAAAAACTGCCACCAGCGCTGCGCTTGCAGAAAAATGTCCATAAATGCATTATTGCGACTGGCAGATCGATGTCCATAATAAAAACAAATAGAGTTAACAAGTGCTGGCTCCTCCGAGTTATGCCACGGCTGGGATGTGTATCCAGCCTCCCCGACAACTTCTGGGAGCGGGCAGCGCACTGAGAGGCACTCAGCACGAGCTGGGAGCATCCTCACGCAGGGAATCTCCCAAGTACTACAGGGAATGTCAATGCCTGCAGCATGGGTTTAGAAGTTTCACGCGTTCAGAATTTGACATGGGAACAGAGCCCCCGCTCAAAAGCTGAAGCACCTGCCCCAGCATCATACTGGGAAGGAATTGTTCCCGGGGAGGGTGGGGGGGGGCTGGGATGGAATTCCCAGAGCAGCTGTGGCTGCCCCTGGATCCCTGGCAGTGCCCAAGGCCAGGCTGGACACTGGGGTTTGGAGCAGCCTGGGACAGTGGGAGGTGTCCCTGCCATGGCAGGGGTGGGATGAGATGGTCTTTACGGCCCCTTCCAACCCAAACCATCCTCTGACACTGCCCTGTGAGCTATGCAAAGAGGCATGTTAACAACTCACAAGCTGAAAGGCTTTTCCTTTCAGAAATTCAGTGTAATTTAGGTCAGCTGTGTCCCAGGCAGAACAGCTGACTGGTCTGGAGGCTGCTCTTTAATTTTAACACCCCAGCACACCTGGATGTCCAGTTTGTTCCCATGAAGCTCCTCCAGCACCAACACCTGACCAACCACCCTGCTGAAACCACCCTGCTGAAAACACAGGTGAGGATGCCACCACAGGTGGAAGACAAGGGAATTATGCACTGCCAGACCAGCCAGCACCCTGAGGGGTAATTCACAAGCATCAGCTTCTCTCACTCCTCCAAAACCCTTATTGTAAAGGAAAGAAACCCGCTACAAAAACAGCCATCCATGCCTTTGACATGTTCTCCTTTGGATTTTTGGCATTCTTGCTTCTTCTAGGGGTTTCCTCTGTCACCAGTCAGTTTAACCAGAACTGCTCAAGTGCAGCCTTTCCACCTTACCCACACTTCCCATAACAAACTTCCCGCTTTTCCCGCACAAGTCCTAACTCAGCCATTCAGGGCAAGCCCAGGAGCCCTCCCAAAGGGCAGGAGCTTCTCCTCCAGCCTCTGATCCCCTCCGTGATGCCCTTAACTGATCCTCTACATGCACGAAGCATTAAACAGTGGTGACAAGTTAATTACAGAGTTATCAAGAGGCAAAGCAGCCACGGCAACACAAGTTGCACTCTAACTACAACAGTTTCCTATAGAGCTTCTGTTCAGTTGCTGGAGTAATTGGTGTAATTAACTTGTCATGGGCCAGAATGCAGATAGGAATTGCTAAAGCCACCTCACAAGCTCACACAGCCACATCTTTTTCCTGCTGAAACTTGAAGCTTTCGGTAGAACTGTCCATATTCCGGATATTTCTGTTTGAAAACAAAGTAAACAAAACTTTTACTATAAAAAGATTATCTCACAGATTGACAACATCCACGAGAAATTGATGTTTTCAGAAGTTTCCTGCATTGAAGGGGTGGGTTTTGCCCCGGAAAGAATACGCCCACATCCCCAATTTTACTCCCCAGTGCATCAGGGAGACAGGCAGTGCTCGGAGACCAAAAGCTTCAGCAGGTTCACAAGGGAACGCTGTCATTCCAACAGACCCCTCCAGAGAATGACCCTTGTGCAGGGTCAGCACAAGCCTGGACACAAAAGGCAGCTGAGAAATGACTGCCACATCCTCAGTGTAATGCCCCAGTATACAGAATTTAGATTTTTCAAAGTGAAATACTGCAGAGACTGCACCTCACCATTCGGTAAAAGCTCCACTCCAGAGAAATAAGATACGCACCACCAAAAACAAGGTTTATTTGGGAGGAGCAAATAAATTAAATAGTTCTTTACATTTACTGTGCTTTAAAAGCTGCATGCAGTTACATTACTGTGATTATTTAAAACACCTGCAGAGCCTGGCTTTTATATCAGTGGTGAAAGGGCGTTTTTACCTTAATACTAATTTGCTATGTATTACAGAGTGGGTCAGGCTGGGAGGGACCACAGCGGGTCCCACCTCCCTGCTCCAGCAGCGCCATCCCCGAGCACATGGCACAGATACTTCTGGAATATTCCCAGGCAGGGAGCCTCCACAACCACTCCGGGCCAGCTTTCGGGCAATTATTTTGGCGCAGTTTGGTGCCGATCTGCTCGGAGCACAGCCGGCAGCGCTGCCGCATCCAGGGCCGCGCACGGGGCTGAGCGCCGCGCCCGCACCGCCCGGGACTGCCCCGGGAGGCAGCTCCGGCCCTTCCCGGAGCGATTATTGTGCTGCCCGTTCCTGGAGACCTGCTGTGACCCCAGGCCAAGCCATCCATTCCCCCAGCACTACTCCAAGGAAATCCAGCACATTTTCGGGGGCCGGGCTCCCCCGCAGCCCCAGAGCCGCAGGGTTTGCGCTCCGCGGGCGCCGGGAGCGGGGCTGAGCATCCCCCGCTTCCCACGCTGGCACCGCTCCCCCCAGCCGCCTGCCCACCCTCCGGGCCGCTGCCTGGCTCTCCCTGTCAGTCCCGGCGGTCTCTGGCTGTCCCTGGAGCTCTGCGGCTGTCCCTGGATGTCCTTGGATGTCGCGGTACCCGGCCGGGGGTGGCCGCGGCCGCTCCGCACAGGCCGCGCTGCCGGGGCGGGGCCGCGGGCCCCGGAAGCCGGCGCCGGGCGGGGAAGGGGAAGAGGCAGAGCCGGGGAGCTCCAGCTGGCTCCGGGGAAGAGGCAGGAAGAGCCCGGGCCCTGCTGCCCCTGCTGTCTTCTGCTGCCCCTGCTGTCTTCTGCTGCCCCTGCTGTCTTCTGCTGCCCCTGCTGCCCGCTCCCCTGGTGTCCCTGCTGCCCCTGCTGCCCCTGCTGCCCCTGCTGCCCCTGCTCTCCCTGCTCTCCCTGCTGTCCCTGCTGCCCCTGCTGTCCCTGCTGCCCCTGCTGTCCCTGCTGTCCCTGCTGTCCCTGCTGCCCCTGCTGTCCCTGCTGTCCCTGCTGTCCCTGCTGCCCCTGCTGTCCCTGCTGTCCCTGCTGTCCCTGCTGCCCCTGCTGTCCCTGCTGTCCCTGCTGTCCCTGCTGCCCCTGCTGTCCCTGCTGTCCCTGCTGTCCCTGCTGTCCCTGCTGCCCCTGCTGTCCCTGCTGTCCCTGCTGTGCCCCTGCTGCCCCTGCTGCCCCTGCTGCCCCTGCTGCCCCTGCTGTCCCTGCTGTCCCTGCTGCCCGCTCCCCTGGCCGGAGCGTAGGGGAGGAATCGCCGCCGGTGGAGCCCGCCTGGGGCCGCGTCACACGCGTGGGAAAAACGCGGGAGTTGTGTCAAAATCGATCCCAAAGCAGCGATCTGTGCGCACTGACACTGCTGCGGGCGTTCAAGTGCAGAAGGGAAGGCTCCGGGGAGAGCTCAGAGCCCCTTCCAGTGCCTAAAGAGGCTCCAGGAGAGCTGGAGAGGGACTGGGGACAAGGGATGGAGGGACAGGACAAGGGACAACGGCTTTAAACTGAAAGTGGGTGGATTTAGATGGGATATTGGGCAGGAATTGTTCCCTGGGAGGGTGGCAGGCCCTGGCACAGGGTGCCCAGAGCAGCTGTGGCTGCCCCTGGATCCCTGGCAGTGCCCAAGGCCAGGCTGGACACTGGGGCTTGGAGCAGCCTGGGACAGTGGGAGGTGTCCCTGCCATGGCAGGGGTGGCACTGGGTGGGCTTTGGGGCTCCTCCCAACCCAAGCCATTCCGGGATTTGCAAAGTTACGGGTAAAAGTCAGGGCAGGGAATTAGAGCTGAGTGTAGAAGGAGAAGCATTTGGTAAATACAATTCCTGAAAGGAGACCTGGAGGAGATAAAAAGGAGTGAAATGCCAGAGGAAAGTGAACTTACTGTGAGGTTTATTTGAGGAAATAAAAGCCAAAAGAACAAGAGACTAAATGCCAGTAAAGTTTGCAGCATGAAACCACTAATTTTGAAGCTGGAGAATCTTTCACAGTCTCAATCGGAGTTACATCAGCAAAAATTTTATGAGTTTTTCTATATGACTCAGGAACTATCACAAGATGGAGGAATCCACGTGGGAAGGATCAGAACAGTATTCAAAAAGTCACTGCAGAGTTCAGGAAATCCTTTTTTTCCTAGGGAAAATTTGTAAATAAATAGAGAACTAACAGCATTGAGGTAGTGCCTGTGTGTTAAACCTGATTCTAAAATAAATGTAAAATAAATATAAAATATGGTCCAAAGTGCAGAAGGTTCCCCAATACAGTTGAAAATAGTTGTAGTGGAGCAACTGACATTTACTGCCAGGAAAATGAAGCTTTTCCCTCATCCTAATGAAGCTTGGATTAATGGTCGATTAAAAGGTGCTGCCACTGCATGTCCATACAAAGGCAGTGGTTTATGGGAGGTTGATCTCCTCTCTAAATAAAAAATCATAAGCTCTGTACTGGATGGGATACCCTAGAAATCGTTTTTCTAAACTGGCTGGAAAATTCTCTCTGTCCTGATACCCTTTGTCAGAAAAGTAGCCAGTTCCTGAAACTTTATTACAAGTGGAAACCTCCCCAAAATACATATTAATCTTCTCTGCCTCCTCTCCCAAGGTGATCTCCTTATTGCCTGGAGCATGAAAATTGATTATCTTTAATATGATTTTAGTTTGCATTATAACAGGCTTGAATAGGGAATGTGAAATATCCAGGCTTCCTTAAATCCTACCATCTTGGGCTTTGGCAGTGGATCCACAAGTTGTGTGTTTGCATTATAAAGGAAACTTTCTCTGTGCTGTTTCAAACTTTGCTGCGCTGGAACTTGATTAAGTGTCACATATTCCTGTTTATAGATGAGGTGAAAAAGGTGCTTCTGACCAGTGTTCACTCTGCCCTCAGAGTTATGAAAATGGTATGCAAATCTCCAACCCTTCTTCTGGCCAGAGCTGGATCTTTGTTGTTTCAAGTATCATTTCAACCACTGAACTTTTGATTTCCAGTCCTTTAACAGTAAGAGATTGTGCCTTGTTAGATGTGTCTAATTTTCTCCCTAGGAGAATTCCAGCTTTCAGTGATGACACATCCAGCCTAGTTCACTAATTCTAAAGCTTATGAAGGAGTTTTCATAACACTGACCTTGTAAGAAGGTACAAGATTTCTAAAATGTTTTTCAGGTCGTGTCCGATACCTTTGTTTTTTGTTGCAGGCATTTTCTCTCAGTTTTTATTTTACTTAAGTCTGCTGCTTACAAGACATTGAATTTCCTTTCAGTTCTTGACTTAATTTGTTAATTGCTCATGTAATGTGGCATTTTCAGGGACAGGATGGTATTTCCCCAGGACTGGAACATCTGTCTGTGGTTGTCTTCCAGCACCAGCACGTGCATTTGCATCCAAGTAAACCCAGGCTTAAACCAACACACGAACTTTGCGGTCAAACATTGGGATGGGCTGGGATGGAAAACTGAAAAGGAAGGGTTTTATTAAATGCCTTGAGATGTCAATTCACAAATATTTCAGCCTGGATTAAATTCCTTGTTGAGGACTAACCTCTGGAAGTGTCTCCTTCCTGCAACATCTGCTGTGGAGGAGAGAGTTGGGCACTGGAGCTGGAAGGACCCTCTCGCCAGGCAGAGAACCAAACAGATGGAGCTCGGGGAAGATGCAGGATTGAAAATCTCTGTGATTTGGACCTCACTTGTAGATCCCTAATTTCCCCCCAGAGAAAATGGTCAGATTGGAGCAGAGGCATAGAATATTTCTGCCTTTGTGTGTATGTGCCTTACTGAGTCAGAGCCTGGCCTGGAGCACTTCCTCTGCTCCACCGGCCTCTCCTCAGCTGCACAGAGCCCCAGCAATGTCACCTGGTGTGAGCTCACTTCAGCCAGTAAATAAGGCTTTCACATTTAGAATCACCAGGAAAAATAAAAAAAATAAAAAAAAAGAAAAAGAAAAAGAAAGCAGGCTGAATGAAACCAGAAACTGTGATTTCATTTGCCAAGACGCTCGTGTTTTCTCAACAGCAGGGATGTGTCCTGCAAATTTAAATTTGGAAATATTCCTGTCCATGCAGAGCTGGCTGTTTGATCTGGGCACGTTATGTGCTTTAATTGGCCCTGAAGGAGAGTGTGTCTATGTGAAAACACTCCGAGTCTGGTTTCTTAACAGGATTTTAATAACAGAAGTAATCTCTTACACGAAACTTTTGTTTGCAGCATACTGGGAGCGTGTCTCTGTGTTTCAATTGATATAAATGCTGGGAAGCACCTGGATCACTGGGAATCACTGGGAAGTGCAGCTTGACGGGTATATGAGGGCAAAGAGTTAAATTTTGATGGTTTGGGTTGTGATTTGTATGTAAGAAAAGAGGTCCAAGGCTTGTTCTGAAGTTATGTCATTTTCTGGGACTCACCCTTCAGTCTGGGTCAGAACAGTTGGGACATTTCAAACCCCTGTAATTCTTTAAATTCAAGGGAATTCAGATCAAAATCTGTACATTTTAACTTGCCGTCATCTTTGAAATACTTTGTAACCCTCACTAATAAATCTTGTTTCTCTCCCTCTTCCCCCAAAATATGCTCCAAGCTCATTTGATACCACTTTTGATGTGGAAGCACGGAGTCATCTCTATTGAAAAAAACAAAGAGTAAAGTAGGAGTTGGGATATATTGAGCAGGAATACAAGTGGTTCCTGTGCTAGGAGAGGAAGGAAATTGGGTGGTTCGAGGTGTAGAATTACTGGTAAGTCAAGAAAATGTATTTTAGTAGGCAAAGCATTTTCAGTACTTATGAAGAAGCTTGGGATTGGGAGAAATATGATTTCCTGTAATCAAGGTGCTGGGAGTTGTTTGCCAGCCACTAATGCCTTTAGGGAAATCTCGTAGCAAAGCGTGTAAATGGAAGGGATATTAGCAGAGATTGGCTTCATTTTCTTTAGGGCAAAACTGTAAAAAGTTATGGTGTTTCATATGCCCTACTTCAGGTGCTTTAGTTATCTCCTGGCTGCTCTATTCCAGAAGTTGTTGGAAAATGTTTTGACAATATTGGTGAAGCTAACCCAGTATAAATTTCATCTGCTGTGCTACCGAGAAATTTGTGTGGTGAAAAGGCTTCTAAATGTTAAATAAGAGGAATTTTGGGTCAATAAGACCACTGATAAATCTCCTATTAAATTAAGTGTGCCTGGAGTCCTATATTTAGTGGAGCTATTGCCAAATTCCAGCAAGGCTCAAGCCTCTTCAATAATTATTGCAGCAAAATTTACAGCATATATTTTTTTCCTATTGACATATTAAGCATATTTGCAAGAGAATACATCCTTCAGGGGACTGGGTAATTGTAGCCTGGGCAGAGATGTGCCCAACCTCGAAATCATTGTCAATTATATGAGAAATCACAGAACCATTGAGGATTTTGGGTGGGAGAGACCTTAAAGATCACCTGGTGCCACCCCTGCCATGGCAGGGACACCTCCCACTGTCCCAGGCTGCTCCCAGCCCCAGTGTCCAGCCTGGCCTTGGGCACTGCCAGGGATCCAGGGGCAGCCACAGCTGCTCTGGGCACCCTGTGCCAGGGCCTGCCACCCTCCCAGGGAACAATTCCTGCCCAATATCCCATCTAGCCCTGCCCTCTGGCATCTTAAGGCCATTCCCCCTTGTCCTATCTCTGCATACCCTTGTGAAAATATTCCTGATAATTCCTTTTATTTTGGGTGAGGTTTCCTCTCTCCATTCCTCCCTGTGCCGTGGGCGGGTGAGGTGCCAGCTGTGCCACTGCACCCACGGAGCTCAGGGCATCGATTCCTCGGCAGGGACCGGCCTGTGTCTTTACTGGGAGGGACTGGAAATCAGATCAGGTTAATTCCTTTTGGTCCCTCTCACCGAGCCGTGTGTGCACGTGTGGGGTTGTGTGGAGTCCCATATTGCATTCCTAGAATTGAATCCACTTGGAGTTGGTCCTAATGTGCCTCTTGCACCGGAGGAAATGGATATTACGGTTGCTGGGTTGAAACGTGCGCTCAAATGCATTGGGAGTTTGATACTATTTTTCAAACTGCCAAATAGATAATGTCAGAACATTTCTGAAATGGGATCCTAACATCAAGATATACGGCACCAATCAGCTCACATCAGGCAAAGTACAGCGTAAAGCCGGGGATGGAGGAAACTACTGCAGAATTTCCATTTTCATTCCCTATGTCAACAGCTTTGTAACTTACCTAGTAGATTGTTTTATGTTTTCCAGACATATTCTCAGTAGACCACAAACACTACATTCAGCTCAGCCTTCAGAACCCAAAGAATTAGATATGCTGTAGTTTATGAAATGGATGTTTATGAAAGTATCCTTTGTTTGAATTGCTCGAAAACCCAACATGAATTCAAACTTTGACAGCGTAAGCAGAAAATAAGAGGGCCATAGTGATCTCCCAAATGTAGCCTTAACTATTGAGGTTCTCATATTGAAAATGCAATTTTCTGTCTCGATGTTTATGAATGTCTTCAAATTCCCCTTCATAATAGCCCCTTTTTGACAGGCCTTTTTCAACTCTGAAATATGAGAAGAAAGGTTGCTGCAGAGTGTAGAATATACCATTACAGGAGGTGCACCTCTGTCCCTCAAGCCAAGCGCGCTCCTTCGGAAGGCAGGGATGATGTATGCACGTGGAGGAGCTTGCAGAGCCCCAGATCCATTGCAGAGAAGCAGGATTCTTTCACTGAATCCCAGTCAGCTCAGATGCCAGGACACACTGGGACACTTCAGGGAGCCTGTCCGTGTAAAGTGTATGAATTCTGTGTGATTTTATAAGCTGGGTGTAACTCCAGCCTCGCGGAATCTTCCGAGTGCTGGCGAACCTCACCCCCCAGTCGCTGAAGAACAGTCAGAGCTGTTAACGTGGAATTACTCTCCACAGGTAGGAATGTGTGTTTTGTTTGGGAGAGGGCCTACACTGAAGGAATGCAGTTCCCTCCAGACCACCTGTGTGCAATTTTCACATTTTGTGAGGATCTGGTGGCGGCTGAGGGAAGAGTCCCTCAGGAGATTCCATCCTGAGCTGGATCCCCAGCAGCCTGACCAGCAGGTCCAGGGAGGGGATTGATTCTCTCCTCTGCTGTGGTGGGACCCTGCCTGGAGGGTCGTGCCCACCTTTGGGGTCCCCAGCACAAAAAAGATCCACTGGAATGAATCCAGAGGAGGCCACAGAGATGCTCCAGGGGCTGCAGTCCTGCTCTGGAGCCAGGCTGGGAGAGCTGGGGGAGTTCACCGGGAGCAGAGAAGTCTCCAGGAACACCTCAGAGCCCCTTCCAGAGCCTAAAGGGGCTCCAGGAGAGCTGGAGAGGGACTGGGGACAAGGGATGGAGGGACAGGACAAGGGGAAATGACCTTAAGCTGAAGAAGAGTAGGTTTAAATTAGCTATTATTAAGAAATTCTGTCTTCCCTTCTTGTTCTAATAACATTTTTACATAAATACAGTGTGAAGTGTGAAGACAGTAGAATTCTGCAGTAACCTGAAATGAAAATAAATAAAAGTGAATTTTTTTGTTTTTTTTCCTATTAAGTATCTCTATGACATGAATTGTCTCATAGCAGTGGTGAGGCACACCCAGGGTTGCTGTCCCTCACGCTGATCTTGGCTTGGGCCTGGGTTCAGCTCCCTGTTCAAACGGCAGCCTGAGTATAAAATAGATAAATAGATATCTATAATAGATATAGATATAGATACATAGTTTTATAAATGTGAAAATGGGTGAAATTCCCTTTGGCCTGTGTCCGTGCCTGCTCCCAGAGGGTGCTGATGTCCAGGCTGGGAGCAGAGGACCACACTGGGTGACTGCAGCCGAGTGCTGGGACGTGCCCTGGCTGGGCTGTGCTGGACCTGGCTGTGTTCCCACAGCTCCAGGGAGCTGACATCCCTCCAAAGTGCTCCTGAGGCCGCAGTCCAGCAAATCCAGGTGGCAAGTGCACAGCTGGGCTGGGATGCTCCCCTGGGTCCATCGATGGAGGCAAATCTATTCCATGCACAGCTTTCAAAGGCGGTTTGACAATAAACATTAAAATGCCAACTGACCTGCAACGGGAGAAAAAAACATTGTTTGTGACATTAAGCACCTTCACGTGAAATAATTCAAGTGAACCTGGTGCAGATTTCAAGCATAAGGAGGTCCCTGGGTGGTGAAGGTGGAGATGCACACCTTGGAAAGGTCAGGCAGCTGCTGAAACCTCCGTGTGCTCCCACCTCCGACAAAAACGAGGTGGAGGCAAGGGCAGCTCCAGAGCCAGCCTGAGGAGGAAGAGGAGAGCTGTGCCAGTCAAGAGAGAGGAAACATTTCTATTTCTGATAGTGCTGAAAGGCACCAGCAGTCAGGAGGAACATGTGAACAAGTGCTTCGCTCCCGAATTTGCACGTCTTGTTTAAAACCTCCCAAATTTCTCCGGTCTCAGGATGCTTCCTCCAAATTTCTGTCATCCCCTGCCTGGTTAAGCTTTTTCTGGCCTTTATGGAAGCACAAGAGGAAAGCCAGTTGAACCCAGTTTAGTGGTTGAATAGTTTTATCCTGCTCTGGAACACGGAGCAGAGATCGTTTTCATTCGTTTATTGTTTCAGCACTGGGCAAATACAAATGTTTCTCTTGCGTCCGAGGATATTTTTAATGCTGCTTTTTAGATGTTGTTTTATTTTGCTTGAAACTCCAAATGCATTCTTCCCAGAATTTCTAAGCTCGTTCTTTTAATTTTTTTTTCTTAAGGGTATCCTGTCAGTTTTTAAATACAGGCTTTTCATGTTGCCAGTGAATTGCTTTGATCTGCAGATGAGAACTGATGAGACGCAGTTTCCTCAGCGCTGGACTTTGCCAAGAGTTCTGAGTGCGCCTGTGATGGATCCGAAAATCGGGAAAAGAAAATTCATGACTGGACTTTCCAAAGAAAAATGTTTTCCCATTGTCTGAAAACAAAATGCCCAGAACAATTCGTCTGTGGTTTGGTGGGATGAAAGTGAATGAAAGAAAAGGGAACACGGTTTGATGAACATGTTCTCTGTTTTATTTATGGAGTAATAGCTGGGAAATAAAGTTATGTTCTTCTCTCTCCGTGCCACATCTTCCTGTACTATCAGGGGATCTGGCAGCACGTAGGGATAGCTGGGGAAAAAACTGCCCCTGAAGTGGTCTTTAAAAATTAATCCTGGAAAGGACAATATCCAGTGATGCTGCAGGGCTGGAAAACAGTCCTGGCTGGATGGGAGGAGGTCTCCAGGCCACCCCTCTGCACCAGCTCCCGGCTGCTCAGGGCTTTCCCTCAGTGGGTTATGGAAATCCCCAAGGATGAGGAAGGCTCAGCTGTCCCAGGGAGCCTGTCCTGTGGCTCTTCTGCCCTTCCAAGGAAGACATTTTTCCTGAAAATCCAGAGCTTTTGGTGTCTCTCGGTGCCTAAGTTCAGGAAACACACACGTCCCCTGGGGGGAAATGGGTTATTTTGGTCAATTCATGCCAAATTACACAGTGGCTGGTGGGAAGAGGCAGCCCAAGATTATTCTCAAAACCACCACAGTTCCTTCAGATTCGGATGAGCGACTCTTTTTAGCTTAACTGCTACTTGAATTCTACAGCATATTCCAGGGAATAAGTAAATAAAACACCATTCATGCCATGGGATCAGCATACTAATTTATGGCCAGATCTGAAGCCTTTTCCCAAGGCAAAATACAATTAAAGCCAGGCAGAACTTGACCCGAGTGAGCACTTCAGCATTTGATCTGTGAATTTGACTTTTCTGCATTTTTATTATTTTTATACAGCAGTAAAAGTCTTTCTCCTGCTGGATATTTTACGTTGTGCTGGATACTGAATTCCTTGCAGCAAAGGCCTCGCCTCTTGAAACCTAATCTTATATAGCGTGCTGTCTAAAGAACTTAATTCTTATTGGGATAACAAGTTAAAAAATATATATTTTTAAAGCATATCCATGACATTTTTGTTAACCTGGTTCTAACAGTGGTCCAGCAGGAACAGCAGAGGATGAAAAGCGAGGAACAGGCTGAGATCTAATCTGACCCAACTCATTGATTCCCTCCCTGACCTTGGGTAAGCCTTTTGACCTGCCTGGGCCTCAGTCAACTCAGCTGGAAAATTGGGTAAAGAGTGGAGCCTGTTAGAAAACCATCTTCAATTTGAACAAAGATTTCCCGGAGACCCAAAAAAAGGGAGTGGAGTCATTCCATACAGACATAATTGATTGTGCACTGCACAAGAATAACATCCTGAGCCGTGGGATACCGTGGATGACATCTCATTCGTCCTGCCGTGGCTGGGTGGTCTCTGGGCCCACTTTTCCTGTCTCCAGAGCTGTATTTTCCCTTTCCCAGCATTAGTCTGGCCGTGCCTGCCCTCGGTGGGAATGTGGCTAAAATATGACACGAGCTTAAGAAGGTGGTGGGGAGGAATTATTATTCCTGTTTGGATTGGAGTTAGTGAGGTAAATTATTGTCCCCTGGATTTAGCGTGACCTGGAGTGGCATCACCTGCCACTGTGTCACTAACACATGAAAAGAAAATCAGGGATTTACTCAGAATTCACAGACTCATGGAATGGTTTGGGTCGGAAGGCACCTTAAAGCCCACCCAGTGCCACCCCTGCCATGGCAGGGCACCTCCCACTGTCCCAGGCCGCTCCAAGCCCCAGTGTCCAGCCTGGCCTTGGGCACTGCCAGGGATCCAGGGGCACCCACAGCTGCTCTGGGCACCCTGTGCCAGGGCCCCACCACTCTCTGAGGTTCTCCTGAGGCTTTCCAGAGTGTCCTGGCTCTCCCAAGCTCTCCTGCCACCACCTGCCATTGCCAAGAGGAATGCAATCCCAACACGAAGCCTCGCGAGTAAGCTTGAGCAGGATCCATTTCCAACTGGGACCGCTCGGCTTTGCCCCCGTTCCCCGGTCCCGAGTGGATCCTCTCATCCCAGCCCGGTGCTGGAGCACCCCCAGGAGGGCCGGGAGCCGGGGAGGGGAGCCAAGGGCACTGCCATGGCAGGCGGCTCCCGGCCGCGTGCGCGCGGCTCCCGGCTCTCACGGCTCTGGCGCTGTTTGTCCTGGGCAAAGGCCAGCTCCTCCCGCCTGTGCCAGCGTGTTTCAGCTATCCCGGGCTCACTAATCTATTCTCCATGACCCACGCTGGAAAAATGACCGTTTCCTTTCCCCAATTCCCACATCTGCGATTTGTTTTGCTCTCTTTGCCTTTGCCGAGATTTGGGAAGGAGTTCAGGAATGCAGAGCGCTGTTCAAACCCAGGCTGACCTCGGAGGCTGAGTGGCATTTCTCTGGCAAGGCCTGGAGGTAAATAGTGAAGGGGAAATGGGCATGTTTCTTCACTTTCACATCTGTATTTCTGGATGTTTTTAAAGAAAAATAATGATTTTGCTCTAAAATATTCCCGAGAGTAGGAGGGCCCTGGTATTTCCAACAGAAACCAGTAAATCCTGCTCTGCCTGTTAATTGGCTGTCGTTATCCTTCCATGAAATAGTTTAAACTTTAACATTAATATTAGGTGCAAACACCTAAAAAAACGTCACTCTTACCAGTCCAAATGAAATTACTATGTGAGAATGACATTTATGTTGGAATAAAATCATCGCTGTGCCTCATATAACATAATATATCTATGGATCTTGCATCACCCAAAAAAACCCCCAAAAACCCCAAACATCCCAGGCACTGCTCTTTTTAAAAGTGCAGGCACTGAGAAATAAAAATTTTGCTGGAAAATATTCAGTACTTTTAATGGAATATTCTGAAAAGGTGTGTTTGACTTTAAGGCATATTTAGTGAGGAAATTTGAAAAGCGGTGAGCACAAACGCAATGTAGGAGCAAAATGCAGTGAGAATTTGCAGAAAACCACAAAATATTACAGTTTGAGAGGGGCTGGAGGATGTGCAATGACCAAAAATTCACCCTTTTGTTTTCCCTTCTTTTTTTTCAAAGAGAAGAGGACTTGATCGACCTCCCTAGACGCATTTCCCTGTGATCCCTTTTAATCATAAATAAATGATTGCCAAATTTTTTAGGCCTATATTGATATATCTGCACCCCTGAAATAAAGAACAATAGAAACAATCACATCTTGGGAGAGATAAACTTGTTAAGGAAGATTAAAGGGAGATTTAACCACCAGAATTACTGTCCAAAAAGATACTTCTCTGCCTTTTTTGTAGCAATTCCGTGGAAATTTGGTGTTAAAATAGAAACTAGAGCTAAAACTGGGATCTAGGTCTGCTGCTCTGTATTCCTCTGGGCTTGCGAGGCTAAGCAGAAGTAGAGGAATTACCCACAAATATTTGGTGGGTTTTATATCAAGAGCCTAAAATAGCTGGGTACTTATGGAATTAAAGGGAAGGGAATTTTAAAAGAGCTGATTAAAGTCGCTGCGATGCTGCTTTTTAGATTAATGGCCAAGACTGAGGAGCTGGGTTTTTGTGCCTTTGGAGACACTGCTAGGAATGGGAAGGTGGTGTAGGAAGAAGTGTCGAGGTTTGTGTGCTCTGCCCCGGCCGGTGACAAGCGGCACCTCCTGCCCTGTCCTCTCCTCTGAGGTGCCACATGTGTCGTCAGAAGCCCTCAGACGATTCTGAAAGCTTTCCGTTATTCATATTTAATCTGCTGCTATCACTCCCAAGTTCCTTTTTTTGCTTTTGCTTCTGGCCAGATTTCCACCCACCACCGAGCACCTTTGTTTAAGGTTATTTCCCCCCAGACAGACCAGGTTGCGTTTTTTCAAGTTCAGTGCCATTTGTCACCATTCAGTGAGTGACTCTGCTTTGATGGCTGGGGCCATCCACTCTGGCTATTGTAGGAGCAAAGTCAGAGAGGAAAAGTGCCATGAGCTCATCCAGCTCCGGGCTGGCGCTGGCTCTGCTCCGCTGGCGGAGCCGTGGGGGGATCTTTGGGCAGCGCTTTGGATCTGAGCCCCCTGTTTGCTCCACAGGCAGATAAGGGTCTCTTTCATGTGCAGGAGCCATCAGGAAAGGAAAATCCAACGCTCTGGTGCAATGACTCCACCATTGTGGCTGGGAGACCCTGCACAGCATCAGTTGATAGTGCCTGTCTGTGCTTCAAAGAGCTGTGACGGTGACAACAGCGACTCAGGGCTCGTGGCCTTGTCTGGAGTCCTCGGTCCGTCCTCAGCCAAGCACCACAAAGTGTTTGAAATACAGGGATTTTTGGCATTATGCTTAAATATGGAGCTGTTTTGGGCAGAGTGAAAGGCAGAAATATACTTAGAAAGCGACCAAAAAATCCATATTTTTGGAAGAAAATGAATACAAATAGTTATATTAAGGGGATAAATCTCTCACTGAAGTCAGTGCAAAAGTCCCTTCGATTTTTACAGAAACATAGAATGCTTAGAGTTGGAAAGGACCTTAAAGCTGATCTAGTTCTACCCCTTGCCACGGGCAGGGACACCTCCCACTGTCCCAGGCTGCTCCAAGCCCCAATGTCCAGCCTGGCCTTGGGCACTGCCAGGGATCCAGGGGCAGCCACAGCTGCTCTGGGAATTCCATCCCAGACCTTCAACACCCTCCCAGGGAACAATTCCTTCCCAATATCCCATCCATCCCTGCCCTCTGGCAGTGGGAAGCCATTCCCTGTGTCCTGTCCCTCCATCCCTAGTCCACAGCCCCTCTCCAGCTCTCCTGGAGCCCCTTTAGGCTCTGGAGCCTTCCCTTCCCCAGGCTGAACATCCCCAGCTCTCCCAGCCTGGTTCCACAGGACAAGTGAAGAGAAGATCTGGGTTATTTGTATTTCTAATCTGTGTAGTTTGTGATGACAAAGTTGCTGCATGGAAGGATGTTGTACATCCCAATTTTCTTCAACTTCTTGCTGTCTCTACATTTAACTGTGAGTACCTGTTGGTCTGTAATGGGTTTTTTTCCTGTGCTGGGACACTTCTCTGAGCATGTCAAAGCACCATAACTGCAGTAGAGTCCTGCTGATGGTCAATTCGATTAAAACCAGTGATTTTTGTAAATGCTTTGTTGTTTCTTTTTGAGATGTGAGGGGCGTTTTTGTTCCTTTAAAAATATTGCAGGAGATTCAACCCAGTGAGAGTGTCCCTTTACCAGCTGGAGCAAAGAGGATAGAGAGAGAGAGCAGGTAGTGTAACTACAACCAAAAAAAAAGCAAAAATGGAGAAAAAATGCATTTAAATACTTTAATCTCATCAGACTGACTGTCTTCCAGCTTATGAACTAATTGAGGGGAGAATGGAAGCATAAAAGCACTTCTTGTTAGAGTCAGAGAAGTAATTAATTGATCAGATGTTGTTTCTTCAGCAATTACGTGATATTCCCCTGTTAATCAGTTGAAATTTTTGGTGTCAGTATCAACATCCAGCATCTCTCTGTGTTCCACGGTGGATGAATGAGTCTCTTCTCCTCCTCCAGGGGACCTGTGGCTGCCTTGGACCGAGGCTTTCTGGGAGCGTTTGTCACGTCACGGATGCCGAAGAACTCTGCAGGCTTGAGACTTTTCCGTAATTAAACTCGGTGCAAAATAAAGGGAGATCTTCATCACACTCTTTGTATTCCTATAAAATCTGTTGCCATGGGAGCTGGCGTTGAATAGCAAGGTAGTGGAAATCCAGAGTGTTACATTACGTTTGCCCTGTAGCCACAGGAGGGTCCCTTAAAATAAAGTCGCCTTTTATCTTTGCTTTCTGAATAAACATAAAACTAGATTTTTAGTGCAAAATCCTGATTTCAAGGTTATTGATGCCAGACTAAATTAATACAGTCTGTGCCATAGCATACAAAATCCCCAGCAAAGCCAGGGATACTCCTGTCTTTTGAAAGCTTGACATTTGTTTTTCATAATGAACTTAAAGGTCACCAGCTACAGATGAATCAGGATACCTGCTCGAGTTTACATTTACATGCATTTTATTTTATTCCCATGTGCACTTTTTATGAGATCCATCACTGGAATAAAACTGTAGCGCTCTCTTATTATCCGGGTTTGATGGTCTAGAAGAGTTATCAACCCGCTGCCTTCAGGAACGGGCGACTCGGCTCCCGCGGAGCCGCCGCAATTCCGGCTGCCGTGGGCGGAGGAATGGCTGCCTTCTTTCCTGAGCATCTCCACTGATTCCACCTCTAACTATGACATTAAAAAGTGTCTCTGTGTTCCTGATCCATAACTCCTCGTGTCCTGACGCCCTGCTCAATCCCTGGAATGATGGCAGCCCCGTCCGAGTTAGTGAAAAATGCTTTGTGTGTGTTGATGCTTCTTTAATTCCCGTTTTATTTCTACAGGAGAAGCTGTAATTAATCAAAACCCGACTTCCAGGGATTCAAAATGCCTCATCCAGCCCTAGAATGGATGTGTCCCATCTCTTCTGCATATGAATTTTTGTTTTTGCCCAGCCTAGCAAGTGACCTGTATTGCTGCACGGATTTTTTTGAAACCAAATAACATTTTATACTTTTACCAAAATACCTGTGGAGCTGACAGAGCATGATGCATTCATTTTCCTTGATTTTGTAGTGAGGGAAAAGGCTAGCATGAATAATTCAAAAATAATGCTGAGACTGTTAAGATTTAGTACTGGAGAGGTCA
The DNA here is from genome assembly GCA_013398955.1 of Callaeas wilsoni. Classification (NCBI taxonomy): domain Eukaryota; kingdom Metazoa; phylum Chordata; class Aves; order Passeriformes; family Callaeidae; genus Callaeas; species Callaeas wilsoni. The sequence goes on from VWPU01011174.1 coordinate 134,245, forward strand.
TCACAGTTGGGAGAATGAGCTAGGAGACTATTACTATTCCACGATCTTTGAATCTCAAGGTGACATCATTATTATTTCTCTATATCTATAATGTGGTGCTGCAACCAACTCATTGCAGTGTTTCTCATGTAGGGGAGAAAGATCAATTACATACAGACCTCGAAATGTGAACTATAAGCATAGTGTCCAATAAAACTGTCATTAACAGTCACCACAATTTTAACTGTGTGCTTCCAGGTCAAGCTGCTTTAAAAATGATAACTGACATTGAAAGGTTGAATAAAGAGCGCCCGTTCCGAAGGGAACGGGGCTTACACCCAAATAAGTTGTCATTAACAAATTGGCTAATTCCATTCTTCAGTTTGCAGCATTCAGCCTTTCTCTCATTGCTTTTGGTTTTACATCCGTAGAGAACTCTGGGAAAAAAATAAAATCCTGAGTTTTCCACATGATCAGCATCAACAGTGGTACTGGGGATGCAGAGAAAGCGTCCCTGTGCACTTTAATTTTATTTATTCCTGTCTTGGATGAGAAACTGAAAGATGTCACCCAAATGGAAGCTGTATTGTGGTGGTGCTTTAACTGTTACCTCACCTCTCGGTGTGCCTGTGGAAGCCCGAGTTATCCAAAATAAACACTCCCTGACGAATACTGGGAGTAATGCATGCCAGGAAACAGCCGCCAGGACTTCAGAGGCGCCTTCCATTGGGCGAGCGCTGCCTTGTGTGTTTAATTAAACATCCCTTTCCCTAGGAGAATATCCCTCAAGACTGCGACTCTTCCAATAAACACTTTTCCGACATGTTTTGTTTTCTATTTTGTAATTTTCAGATGAGTCTGAGAGATAAATAAGGCAGCTTTCATAATGAAATTACAGAGGAAAAGGGTTGGTGAGCCACCTGTTCCAAACACGAGGACATTTGATGTCAGTAGAGCTCAAATGTTTGTAAAAAATATGCTGCAACTCTTTGAGGCTATGATTCCTCCTCTGGTGTTGAAGGAACAAGCTGCTATCCTCCTCTCTCAGTTCTTTCCAGTTTTCCTTGTGGGATTTAGGCTTGCAGCCCTGGGAGAACTCCTCGCTTCTGGATAGCTGGGCACAGAGGTGGTGCAGAATGAGGAGCATCCCAGGGCTGTGCCTGCCTGGCCAGGGGCTCCAGCAGATCCTGCCCTTCCCAGTTCTTGCTTCCTGCCTGGTTTTCCCCTCTTGGCTCCTTCAGAGCTGTGATCCACAGCCAGGAACACTCACAGCACCTTCCTATACCCAGGGAGCTCCAGCAGCTGCTCCAGAGGGGTCTTCCTGGGATATTGATGGCTCTGGGATATTGATGGCTCTGGGATAGCCAACAGCTGCTCCATGTTTAGGGTCTGAACGGGCTCATTTTTCCCCTTATTTTCCTAAATTCTGATTTACACATTTTCTGTGAATTAGATGTTTTTGCCATACAACCATAGACTGGTTTGGGTTGGAAGAGACCTTAAATCCCATCCTGTGCCACCTCCTGCCATGGGCAGGGACACCTTCCAGCAGCCCAGGTTGCTCCCAGCCATGTCCAGCCTGGCCAGGAACACTTTAAAGTACTATAAAAAAATATTAATATGACTAAGAAACTTATACTAGGAGCAAAGAGATGAAAATGTGTGAAAAATGAAGAGCCTTTGTTGTTTTGTTTGCCAGGCTTTCTGGTGTGCACAGCTGGAGGGAGAGGGCACTGTGGCAGGACTGTGGGCTCCAGCCCTGCTGAACCAAAAGATTAAGAGGAGATTGGTCAGAGAAATCAAAATTATAAAGGCTGGGAGAGACATGATCCTGCGGCAGGAAAAATAAAACAACTGTGAAGCAATGTCTCTCTAATGACTGCAGGAAAATTAAAGAGAGAGCAACGCAGCGGCTTCCTGAGTATTGCTTTTTTCCTGTTCAATCATACATTTATTTTAATTTTTAGCTTTTGGAGGAGAGCCGCACGACTTCAGCTGCACTTCACCCCCATTATGCACCCTGAGCTGCCGGGGTGTCTGTGCCAGGTTTCTGCACACCGTGAGGCTCCTCCTCTGCAGTGGTTAACCCAGCAGCGGTTGACTCCCGGGCCTGGAGCTCTGCCCCGGCGTTCAGTGGGGAGGGCCAGGAGATTGGAGCATCATCACCAACAGGGATGCTCTTGTTGGGCACCTGAGAACTGGAGATCAAAGAATCCTGGAATGGTTTGGGCTGGAAGGGACCCCACAGCCCACCCAGTGCCACCCCTGCCATGGCAGGGACTCCTCCCACTGTCCCAGGCTGCTCCTAGCCCCAGTGTCCAGCCTGGCCTTGGGCACTGCCAGGGATCCAGGGGCAGCCACAGCTGCTCTGGGAATTCCATCCCAGCACCTCCCCACCCTCCCAGGGAACAATTCCTTCCCAAAATCCCACCTTACCCTGCCCTCTGGCAGTGGGAAGCCATTCCCTGTGTCCTGTCCCTCCATCCCTTGTCCCCCGTCCCTCTGGAGCTCTCCTGGAGCCCCTTCAGGCTCTGGAAGGGGCTCTAAGGTTTTCCTGGAGCCTTCTCTTCCCCAGATGAACACCTCCAGCTCTCCCAGCCTGGCTCCAGAACAGAGGGGCTTCTATGAGAGGAGAAAAAAAAAATCAATTTTTTGGCACAAACATTGAGATGTCTGGAGATTTCAACTTGTTTTTGTCCTTATCACAGCCCCTCTTGTTTTGGGGCCGCCACACTGCAGCAGCAGCTACAGCTGCAGTTACATTTCTGTTCAGGTGCTGTGGTGACAGAGCTACAAAATATGGGATTCTGCAGGTCAGGGGCCAATTCAAATGGGTCACCTGCTCTAGGATTTCCAAACGTAATATTGCCCTGATTTGTGCTATAAGGAGTCTGGGAAAAGTTTTGCTGCCAGTTATGCCTTTTAGATCACCTGAGGATTTCCTTTGGAGCCCACGTGCTTCCTGCACGGTGCTGGATTTTGCTTGGAAAGGCCATCTGGCTATAGGGGATCTTGCCTGAGATTTAAAAAGCATAATAATAATTTAATAATAATGAAATCTTGTTGATAAAAATGGTGTTTTTGCAGAACCAAGCCGGGAGGAAATCCTCTTTCTGCCAGAGTTTGGGTTTCATAATGTGTTTTGAAACAACACTGGAGTCCTTTCAGAAGAGGGAAAGTTATGGTGCACTGGTCCCTAAACCAACCCCAAAAAGCACTGAAACAAGTGTTTTGAATGGATTCTTTGTCCATCACTGTCCAAACTAGAAACTCCATCAATTAATAATGAATTTGGAAAAAGCGCTGAAAGGCTACAATAATGAGAAATTGCTTTTCCCACGGTGGACATTCCATGCCCAGTACCTGGTGAAGGATGGGATCCTGTTGTCCAGCCGGGAGAGAAGAGGAAGGTGGAGGAAAAGGAAAGGCTAAAACCAGTCATTAAACATGTTTATCATTAAAATGAAACCCACAAGTTTGTTCCTAGCACGGGAATGCAAAGTGCCTCCTTCAAGGAAATGTAAACACAACTGCAACTGTTTCATTTCATGGGAGGTTTTTGTTGCTCTCCTATTAAATTTAATGGGTTGCCTCACGAGAAGCAGCTCATTAATATGAATATGAAGAGCACGTTTCAACCTGCAAACTAAATAACACAAAGATGGTTGATGTTGATTTTCCTTTGCTTTTTAAAAACATGAACTGCTGCCGTGGAAGTAGCTGGAGCCTGGGGATAAAGCACGGGAGTGGGAATCAGGGGGCCGTGCTCCTCATTCCACTCGGCGTGGGATCCCTCTGATGTGAACCCGAGCAAATCAATTAACTGCTGTTTGCTTTGGTTCCTGAGTCAGGTTAAATCAACCAACACTGCGCTGCTGATTGGGAGGCTAAATAATTAGAATTAATTATACTGGTTTCCATGAACGTTGTGGAGTGCCCGGAGTGATGGGCCATGCTGGAGTGGGGCTCCAGGGCTTGGATTTGGGATGCTTTGGTGTGTTTGACTCTGGGCTGATCCAAAAGCTTCACCCCACTGGTGTGGTTGTGTTAATTGGCCACGACTCCAGAGCAACCGTGACCATGGAATTTGGGATTTTCAGTGTGTCTGCCTACGGACAAGGCTAAAAGGAATGCTCCCACATCCTTGCTTCCCCTTGGAATGATGGACAAGACTCTTTTCCATGAGGTTGCTGCTTGATGTGTTTCCAGGAAGTTGCTACATGGAAAAAAAAAAAAAAAAGAAGCAAAATAAGCAAAACGCCTTCAAAATGAAATTGAAAAATCAGGCAGCAAACAGCCAGGGAGGGTCTTATTTTTGACCCTCAAAATATATTAATTTTCCCACGTTTATCAAATGAGGATTAATTTTCCAGGAGATTCTGGATTCCAAAGTCCCTTTTGTGATTTCCCTATTTGGCCACAAGATTAATGCTCACCTGTGAATTGCAGGTGATGTTTAGGGACTGGCACCTCCAGAAACTTTGGTTGTGTTTCTTTATTTGCCACTTATTTATCAGCAAAGTTCCTTGTGATCATTTTAAATTCATAAGCAGTTGTGGGGTTTGTCTTAAACCCTCCTAGTGGAGTTTATATGGGGGAGGAGGGGGGTGAGGCATGGGATGTTGCACAAAAAATTAATTATTTATTCATAAAATAAATGTTCTAACTGAAAAGTGCCAGAAATCCAGGCTTTAGTCCTGCAGTGGGACAGGATCTGTTACATCAATGTAAAAAATTGCCTAATTCAGAGTTCCTTCAACATGAGCCCTCCAAGGTGGGTGTTTCCCCCTGAGTTGTCCCTCTCCATTCCTGGGAGCTCATCTCATTGATGCCTTCAAGGTCTGTCCAGGTGTTGGAAAACCCGTACACACAACCTGCTGAAAATGGAAAGAAACCACAAAAAATGTGATTTTTTTTTTTAAAAAAAGTTCCTCTCTCATTGTAATTGCAAAAAGTTGAAGGAAGATACAATTTATGTAAAACTGCCATTGACACAACAGTTTTTTGATCATTCTTTTTGGAATTACTTATACTGAGGGTTTTATTCTGGCCTTATATTTTATGATCTGGTTCTACTTCTGTGGGTCTCCTGAAATGGGATTTGCGCTCAATACTGGGAATCCCAGAAAATCGATTCTGTCGATCACCAGCCCAGAATTTGAGTTTTTCCTCTTTCTTTTGTTCTGTGGAGGAGCTGCCATCCTGGAGGGAGCTGCAGAATTCTGGGATGCATCCCGCCCCATCCCTGCCTCCATCCTGGCGGGAGCTGCAGAACTCTGGGCTGCATCCATCCCCATCCCTGCCTCCATCCTGGCGGGAGCTGCAGAACTCTGGGCTGCATCCATCCCCATCCCTGCCTCCATCCTGGCGGGAGCTGCAGAACTCTGGGCTGCATCCATCCCCATCCCTGCCTCCATCCTGGCGGGAGCTGCAGAACTCTGGGCTGCATCCATCCCCATCCCTGCCTCCATCCTGGCGGGAGCTGCAGAACTCTGGGCTGCATCCATCCCCATCCCTGCCTCCATCCTGGCGGGAGCTGCAGAACTCTGGGCTGCATCCATCCCCATCCCTGCCTCCATCCTGGCGGGAGCTGCAGAACTCTGGGCTGCATCCATCCCCATCCCTGCCTCCATCCTGGCGGGAGCTGCAGAACTCTGGGCTGCATCCATCCCCATCCCTGCCTCCATCCTGGCGGGAGCTGCAGAACTCTGGGCTGCATCCATCCCCATCCCTGCCTCCATCCTGGCGGGAGCTGCAGAACTCTGGGCTGCATCCATCCCCATCCCTGCCTCCAGGCCAGCTCAGGGCTGGGATGCCCAGGGGAGCTCCAGACCCAAACCACGACCCACAGCCCCCCGTCAGCAGTGTTTCCTGGAGAGATGCTGGTTTGTGCTGGGAGGGAAGACTGTGGAAAAGTCTTGCCTTGTGTGGCAGCCTTGGGATGGATTGCAATAAAGTGAAAAATTTCGTAGTAAAAATAATAAATAATCAAGTTCATTATAAGTCCATAAAACTTCCAGTAAGAAATTAACTTTTAGGATAAAGCACATAAAAATTACTTTGAAAAACTCAGACCTGATCCTCAACTTGCACAAGGAAAAAGTGTGAAACATTCTACTTTTTAAAAAAATTTTGTTACATTTTTGCTCCATTGCGCATACTCAGGAGACCCCTTTATTTCAAATTTAAAATAGTCCATGAAAATCTGTATTGACGTAATAGCTTATTAGGCTACAAGCAAAATATTCCCAGAACTAATTTTTAATTAATATAGTTCACTGAAAACTTATAAAAGATTCATACATAATATGATAAAAGAAATAAACATCCTCAATACCATGTTAAGTTTCTTTTCTTTGTCAAACACTGGGTTTTTTCCTCTGCTACCAGCACAATAAAACCTGCTCTTACAAAATTGACTTGTCTTTGGCAGCTCTGTCAGATGGGATATTTTCAGAGCCATAAAATGGTGCTTATTAATCAGAGTCAGATTCTGACACCTTTTCTCACTTTGGGTGCTGCCTTTCATAAACAGCTTTGTATTTTTAAGTCAGACTTTCCCTGGAGTCACTGTCCCCCCAAAATGCTGGTCCAGAGCTCTGGAGGCCACTGGAGATCCCCTCCCTGAGCTCCAGGAGTTCTGTGTCGCTCATAAAAAGAGCCTGGGAGAGCTGGGGGGGCTCACCTGGAGAGAGGAAGGCTCCAGGGAGAGCTCAGAGCCCTTCCAGGGCCTGAAGGGGCTCCAGGAGAGCTGGAGAGGGACTGGGGACAAGGGATGGAGGGACAGGACACAGGGAATGGCTTCCACTGCCAGAGGGCAGGGATGGATGGGATATTGGGAAGAAATCCTTCCTTCTGAGGGTGAGGAGGGGCTGGGATGGAATTCCCAGAGCAGCTGTGGCTGCCCCTGGATCCCTGGCAGTGCCCAGGGCCAGGCTGGACACTGGGGCTGGGAGCAGCCTGGGACAGTGGGAGGTGTCCCTGCCATGGCAGGGGTGGCACTGGGTGGCCTTTGGGGTCCCTCCAGCCCAAACCATTGCATTGTTCTGTGATTTCTGAGTGCCAGGACTTGCCTAGAACTGATCTCATCTCTGTGCAGTCACAGCAAAGGGAGACAGCGAGTCCAGGCTGCCCTCAGTGAGGTCCCTCTGGGGGCAGTGGGAAGTTGCCATCTCCAGGGATGGTTTTTTGGTGACATCCCTGGCAAGGGAAGGTGTGTGCTGGGATTGCTGAGCAGGAAAGTGCCTTAACCCAGGTGCTTCCTGGGCCGTGAAGGGTCGGCCCCACCTGCAGGGGCTGACCCTGCAGAGTTTTTACAATCAGAAGGCACAGAGAGAGCTCCTCTGAGAATTGTGAAAGTCTGCCTTGAGCCTTGCCAGCAAGGATCAGCTTCTGTGACCTGTTTGGCACAATATACTTGATTTTTGCCCTAAAAAAACGCAGCTGTTCAATGGATAGCACCCGATATCGAATGCTGTGCTGCTCTGAGGAGCCCTTTCCTCCTCGCACTCTTCTGTCCCCCAAAGTCCTCTGCAGACGTAAATCCTGCGTTTCATTTTGAGTCCTCGTTACTTCAGCCCATTTGCACCATTCCCGTTTGCATCAGAGGTTTCCACTGTGGGATTGGATACAAAAGTTAGTCTGGAACAGCTCCGTAGGAGCTGGGGGCTGCTGGTCGTGGGGAGGGAGGGATGGACGGGGCTGCTCGGGTGGGACCGAGCGCAGCTGGGGCGTTCGGTGACAGGGTGGAGGCTTCGGTGCTTCGTCCTTCCTTGCTTTGGCAGGGACGGGAGGAATTGCACTGGAAGGCTGACAACCTGGATCCACGCTTCCTGCCCGTTATTCCCGGTAGCTGCCGTTCCCTGTGCGAGGGCTCCGAACAAAGGCTGTGTCACGCTTCTCTTGAAGCGGTGACGACGGAAGCTGTTGATTTTTACGCAGCTCTAATCAAATCTCGCTGCTTTTGTTTAAAGGGAACACACATTCCTACCGAAACTATTCTGCTAAACTTCAGCATCCTGAGACACTCCCAGGGGGCAGAGGGGGATTTGGGATTTGAGCTCCCCGTGTTGGTGCTCCTGATGGAGGGCAGAAGCTGCTGCTGGTGGACAGGGGAGGGAACAAAGGCAGGGATTTATGTTTTTGTAATTTTTAGCAGAAACATTAAGAAATAAAGACTGAATGACAGCAGCCCCAAAGGTGGGCTGAGGGGTGTGTTACCTCTATCTGCAGAGCCATCTCCAGGTGCCAGAGAACCCTCCATCCTCATCTCAAGAATTGCTCAAGTCACTAAACTCTGTGTCTGAAAGACTTCAAGTATTTCAGTGGAGATCTGATCCATTAAAATCTCCTTGGGGAACACTTGCAAATGCTGTCCCATGTCCCATTTGTCATCTCAACTCCGTGTCCACTGGAAGAGTGAGGTGAAAATCTTGGCCATCTCCTGGAAAATCTTTCCTAATTAATCCAATTGAGTACCTTAGTCTGAGTCAGGATAACACTGTGTATTTAATAGGATTTAGCTCTGCGAATTCTTGATATCGGTAGCTCCTATGTGGCTTTAATATACTCAGCATTTTTCAGGATTAGGTGTTAAGGGCTTGATCCCAAAACGTTTAAAATCAATAGGTGTTTTCCTTTGACTTCAGTGGGCTTTGCTTCAGCCTCTAAATATCAGTCGATACTTTCTGATCTGAGCACAGAAAAGTACTTTTCAATTGTATTTCCAAAACTCTTATTACTTACTTTGCACGACATAACAACTTGAACTCTGTGTGGATTTGAATAGGGAAATATTAACCAAAACAATAATGATATTATTAGCTGAAGTTTTAGCTTTTAAACTCAATAAAAAGTACTGCTGGGTATTCTTTAATGCTATAGAAGAAGAATGATTAATTTAAGGTTCAGGTGCAAGACAAGGTCAGGAAAGAATTGTTACTGTATACAGTGAGCACTTCAAGATGAATTTGTAGTTTGAAGTATCATTTTATGATGCATTTTCTGTTTTGTTATCAAGGGAAGTATGATGGGTGACATACGAGTGATCACAGTGTTTTGGTGCAATGTTCTGTGATGGGCTTTTCATAAAAATTAGCTGACAATGTCATGAGTATACAAGTAAATTTATAGCTTTCATACTGGACTGCCATTCCCAGAGCTATTTCCAATCACTTGGGCTTTTTATTAAGTTTATTGTTCTTTTATTGTTCAGTGGAGTGTAAGCAGTGAGATTACAAATAAATGTAAGTTGCAGCGGGTATGAAGTCAGGCTTGCAGAATTAGGGAAGATGCGAGCGGAGAGAGCAGAAATTAATTTGAATCCTGGGGAGAGGAGAGTCCTGACATCCCCTGGCATCGTGTGCCACGTGTGGAATCGGAGCCTGCTGTGCCCTCCTGCCACAGGCACCACCAAACAGCCCCTAAACAAACTCTCGCTTGTGCTTCCGACATCCTGACCACTTTTTTTCCCCTTTTTTGCTTATTTTTGTTGCCCAGTTCTCTCTCCACTCTCTTTCTTCTCTTACTCCGGCCCTTTCTTGCAGCACAACAACCCCAAGAAGTGAAGGGTGATGAAGTTTCTCATTTTAGCATCATTCTCAGAATATCTCCAGCATGGAACCTTCAGCATTTATTTCCCTCTCCTTTTCCTCCCCTCAAACAGCGAATACTTTATCATTTTGGTTAATATCCTGACCAGCAGAGCAGAAAATCAGACTCATAGCTTTTAATGACACATTTTCAACTGCAAGTTAGTAAAAAAAAATCATTTTTATGTGGTTCTCCAATACTTATACAGACTTGGAGAAACATAATTAAAATTTGTGTTCCTTCTTTGTTATTACTGCTGTGGACTCCACTTAAACTGGATGCTGTTTGTCTGGGCAATCAGACAATAGCTGGAATCCAAAAGCAAATCGATTTGCTGTGTGGCTTGTGCTATTACTTAAGTTATAAATAAAATGATTTTTCCCAGATGGCTCCCTGATGGCCCTGCACTCTTCCCGGTACCAGCTACAGCTTTTCATCCCTGCTGCATCTCCCCGGTGCATTCCCAGGCCGCCGCCACCTCCTGCCTCGCTCCGTGTCCGCTCCCGTCGTCCCCCAAATGGCCAAAATCTGTGGCTGGAGCGGACCAAGACTGGGAGGAGGTTTGTTGGAATCCCAAGGTGGCCACAGGATTCCTCCCGAGGCCAGGCCTTGCCAGAGGAGCTGCAAAAGCCCGGCTCAGCTTTGGAGGACCAGTATCAAACGCTACAGAAAGGGCGTTTCAGTTGAGGCTGGAAAGGATTCCAAGGTTTTAGGCTCCACCCTGAGGGCAGTGCCAGGTTTTCCCCTTTCTCTGTGCCAGCCGAAGGTGCCTGTGCCAGGAGATGCCCAGCCCTCGGCCCTTCCTTATCCCTCCCTCTGGTGAATCAACCTGGTGAAGCCGCTGGTGAAGAATGAAGTGACATTTCAGGTGGCCAAGTTGGCCTCCTAATTTATTTTTCTAGAGAAAACATTTTGAAAGAGAAAGTCTAACTTTTCTTGAGGTTGCGTATGAACTTCATGGGCAAATTCTCCTTCCAAAAATGTGGGCAGGGCACCTCTGGAAACTAAAAATATATATCTGAGAGCATATAACACACACTGACCCAAGCTTTGCTTTCATTTTGCCTTTTCAAGATGACTAACATTGTTAAGCTTACATGCTACATTTTAGGAATTTTTTTTTCTTTTTAGAAAGCAGGGAAGATGTTCCCAGTAATCCGGCAATGTTCGTAACAGGAGGAAAACAATTATGAGGAAAACAAGTATATTGGAAAAATGGTGGGACTAAAAATAAATATTTTTCCATGAACACACAAGAACTATATTGAGAATTACAGGGAAAAAGAAATCAATAAAAAGTAGTATATAATAGCCATAGAGTTCAAACAAAGTGCATTCATTCCCTAGTCCCTAGGAGGACCCCTGATATATATGTGCAAAATTTAATGAAAATCAGACTTTGTCGTGTCATCAAAAATAGCAAAGCAGTTGGCTGAGTTTTCCCTACATTTTGGCTACTCCTTGCTCCATAAATATTGCACCTATTTAAAGGACCAAGCCTTGTTCCCATTAAAGTTTGAAACCTCAGAGAAACTTTGGCACAGGTTTGGGGGCCCTGGTGTGTGCTTGGAGTGTGGTGGGGTGCTCGGTGGGGAGCTGAGAGTGTCCCACGGGGGTGCAGGTTTGGGGGGATGATCTGGGTGGTCAGACACGGGGGCACCCCCTGATGTGGTCCTGGGGTTTAAAAATCCCAGAATCCCAGTATGATTTGGGTTGGAAGGGACCCCAACGGCCACCCAGTGCCACCCCTGCCATGGCAGGGACTCCTCCCACTGTCCCAGGCTGCTCCCAGCCCCAGTGTCCAGCCTGGCCTTGGGCACTGCCAGGGATCCAGGGGCAGCCACAGCTGCTCTGGGCACCCTGTGCCAGGGCCTGCCACCCTCCCAGGGAGGAATTCCTTCCCAATTTCCCATCCAAACCCACTCCCTGGCAGTGGGAAGCCATTCCTCCTTGCCCAGTCGCTCCAGGCCCAAGTCCCAAGTCCCTCTCTGGATCTCTGGGAGCCTCCCAGATGTAATGGCTGTATCTTCTCGGTAGGTTTGCTTTCAGCCACAGCTGTGGCTCTCATTTCTCTGAATATTCACACTAGCCAAGTGTATTTTACAGCAATGTCTATGGTTTGGCTTAGGGCACACAGACTTTTGGGCTTATTTTTGGTTTTAAATGCAGGAAGATGTTCTGCTGGAGTTCCACTCAGTGCCCAGGGATTCACCTCCTGATCCCAGCTGTTCAGGGGAGCTGTGGTGCGTGGTCCTGCACAAAGTTCCCTGTTGGGGCAGGAATAGAGTAATTCTGTGCCTCAGTCATCCAGGAAATATTTGATTGATTTTTTTTCTGCATATTATGTGATCACAGTATTTTTTAAGGATCCAGGCACTTTTTCTTCACATGGAAGTTTCATCAACCCTCTTTCTCTTTCCCCACTGACGCCTAATGAGCCTCAACCTGCAACTGAACAATTTTAGGGAAGTCAAAGAAAATCTGATCCTGAGCTCATTCCTGTTTGATTAAATTTAAGCTGTGAGACCCCAAGCCAAGGCCAGTTGAAGACAATGGGAGCATTTCTGTTTGTTTCCATGGTTTTGTCAACTTTTGTTCGTGCCAGAGACCCATCACGAGTGATGCAATTGGGAATCTGTCCATTGGAGCCTCTGCTTTGCTTCGTTAAAAAAAACCCAAACAACCAAACATTTTTATTTTGCTCGTGGAAAGAGTACGGGAAAGGATGAGAGTGGAGACATCCAGTCTGGCTCTGAGCCAACCCAGCCTGGCCAAGAGGCAAATTTCCTATAATTTAGAGATATGATACAAGAAAAAGAACCCATTGTTGTGCCAGGCTTTGTAACTTATAAAAAAAAAGAAAAAA
>VWPU01011175.1:0-57484 GCA_013398955.1 Callaeas wilsoni
TGCCCCGGGCGGGAGCGGCCCCGCATCCCCCGGGGCGCGGGCGGGGGCTGCGCCCCTCGGGGGTGGTCCTGCCGCTGCTGCTCCTGCCTCCGCTCCTCCGCCAGCCCCGCCGCCCTCCTCCACCCTGACCCCGCGGGGCGAAATTCCCCTCAGATCCCGGGAGCAGCTCGGGGGCCGCTTTGTCTTTCCCGGGACTTTTGTAACGTCCCTCTTTTTTTTTTTTTCTTTTTTTTTTTTTTCTCCTGCAAAGACTTTTGAAGTCGTGTGAAGTGTTGGAGGGTACCCCTTGGAAAAACCAGGGGTGCGAGGGCTCCAGCTGTGCGCTTCTCCGGGGGTTTCTTTGCGTCTTTGTTTACGTTCCGCTGGTGGGAAGATGTGTTTCGTGCGCGAAGGACGCTCACGTTGTTCGTTGCCTATCTAGCCCGGCTTCCCCTTGAGCTCCTGATATCTAATGGGTTGCAGATGTGGCTCCGAGCCACACAGCCATCCGAGGGGAATATAAAACTTAACTGTGCTACTTGTTCCTTTTTAAAAGCGAGAAAAAGGCAGACTTAGCAGACTTGTAATATTTTAACTGTTTCCCCACTTCCAGTTCTGTAACTTTCTTTGCCTGGAGATTATTGGACAACAAAGGCCACTTTCTGAAAGACTGGGCTTCTGAAAGACTTTATTAAGGGTTACATTGCTTCCACCTTTGTTAAGTAGCATCTAAGTGTATTTATGTCTTAGTTTGTTAATAGTGGAACAAGGCAACTTACCTTTAAGTTTGTAGGTACCTTGGTGAAACTACAACTGCAATAACTTAGTAAACAAGGTCGTGGTTGTAACTAGCTGTGCACTTTAAACCAGCACAAAGTACCTAACAACACTTCAAAAGCTTAAAAAAAACTTCTGTATCAAGATGGCAAAAGTCAGTCCTGTTTGATTTTTTTTCCCCGACAAATAATTCTAGTTTTTAAAAGTGAAAGAATAAGTAAATCTTCGAACTCTTGAGCATCTCTTTCAAAATATAAAATTTCTTTTCATTCCCCCTCCTAGAGATTTTATTTGGGTTTAGATCTTCTCTGGTACTTGTCAAGCACCAGGCCAAATAATAGTCTCACTTACAGGCAAGGGCTAACCTATTTCCACTTTTCAAGTACTAAAAAGTACAAAGAGTAATGCCTCTCCCCTTGGAACAGCAAACAAAGGCTACATTTAAAATGTTTCTCTTAAAGTGTGTTACGTTGCTTAAGTCTATTAAAAACGTAATGTTTGACCTTGAGGTGGAAACTGAGCGTGATGCTCTTTGGATCTCCCCATCCTGTGGTTCTCCTGCCCCGGTTACCACCTGTAATTGTTGTTCCCGTGGTACAAGAGCTGGAAGCCAGGCCATCAGGCCAGCACAGCTTTCCCTGCTGCTCTGGAGGAGGGAAATGTGGCCTCTGCGGAGAAAATAGGTTTGTAGCAAACTCTTGTTGCTTGTCATCTGTTTGCTAAATCCAGACATCTCCCCATATATATATATATATATGTGTGTATATATATATATATATATGTATACACACATGGTAGCAAAGCAGTGAAATGAAGTGTGGGAAACTCATCTGTCCAACAGTAGTCGTTCTTAAGAGTCGTTTTTGAGTATTTCTCATCTGTACTGGTCTAGAGGAGCCTGGTGCTGTCCAGGCAAGCTCCAAAGGGGGTGGTTATGTGGCTACTGAAAGCCAATAAAACAGAGTTTTCTGTGGTTCTGGCTTACCAGTGACACTGGTGTTCTGTCTGGGGAGCCAAGGGCAGGGACGCAGCGGGCGTTGGAAGGCAGTGCGTGAGTCTGGGCAGCTGGTATTTCTGCTGGAGTTTGTGAGGGTAACAGTTCTGACTCATTTTGAAACACTTGAATTTTTTAATTACACTGTGTCGGCTTATTTCTGTTTGCTCTCCAGCCCAGTTGCCGGCTGGCTGGTGAAGAGGTGCGGTGAGAGACACCTGAGAAGTCAGGGAGAGGGAGGCCGGTGGCCTTACACATCCAGGCGAGTGATGAGTGTGGCGGTGCAGCCCGGGCATCTCTGCCTGCACTTGACTGGGGCACACAGCCTGCCTGCTTGAAGGGAATCACGGAGCACAAACCACGAGTGGGTGCCTTAAACTGGGTGCTGTGGGCGGAGGGGGAATGAGGAGGAACCTGAAGCCTCCCACAAGGCAGTTGAGAACAGTCACAGCGCACGGAAAACTGAAGAGGAGGTAGGAAGGATGTTTGGGTGCCTTTGACAAATGGGCACTGTGGAGGGGGTGGGATTAATGNGAGTCACAGCGCACGGAAAACATTGCCCTGCTGTAGCTGTTGAAGAGGAGGTAGGAAGGATGTTTGGGTGCCTTTGACAAATGGGCACTGTGGAGGGGGTGGGATTAATGGGTTAAGTTAAGGTTGAGTGAACAGAGAGTAAATATGGATTATCATGAGGGGCTTTGAACATCAAACATTAGGGAGATAAGTTGGTGCAACTCAATCAGAGCAACAAGAAATAATTGCCTTGGCTGTCCTGACCTCCATCTCCTTGCTGTATATTTACCTTTAAAATGCAAGATTCTTTGCCTGGATTCTGTTCACTTTCTTCCTTTTCTCTTGTATATTATCACATCAGCTCCCTGCACCACCAAGGATGTATGTGCCATCCTTGACCTGCCTGTATATCAACATCTCACTGAAACATCTGTTAATGAGATGGGGGGTCTCTACGTACCACACGGTGAAGGGGCTGCTCACTGAGTAATCCAGCTCTCTGGTTACCCTCTGACCAAAATACCACCAATTATCTAGCGATATGAAAGCTTTGGAAAGTTTTTCAAATGAGTAAATAGTTTCAAGCAACCTGCACATAATTGTCTATAACGTTTCCAAGTTGTTGTGTTGGTGGTACTTTCTGACAGAATTGGGTCTGTGGTCAATGTCAACTTCTGTGTTTTTATCTGCTGTTGACAGAATAGCTTAGAAAACTCCAAAAATTGACAGAAACTGAGAAGATTTAATAACACATTTACTAGATCAAAGTAAAAGATTTAAATACCATAATTGCCAGCATGTAACTTGCACTCTGGAATAGAATTACTAGAACTTGAATATATTTGCTGGCTTGAACATTACTGGTAGCAACAGGGCACTGAAAATGAAGCAGCACTGGGAGAGGGGGACAGGCTTAGTGCTGGGAAAGAGCTCTGAGATAAAGTGTGGTACAGTGTGTGTTGATGCTCTCAGATGACCTTATGTGGAAAGGAAACAACTTTTGGTTTTCCAGAACCAAAATAAATGTTCAGCACATGAACAGGAGTTCAGCCTTTGACTTTATCACTGTTACTCAGGAGGAGCCAAACTTACGATACTGGAATCTGTGGCAGCAGATATTATTGCAGGGAACTTGGACAACACAAATCACCACAAAAATTGTACTTTCTGTTACATCTTTGTTCCAGGTTTTTAATGCATAATGCAGTTCTGAGTCTGTGACTTGAGGTTTAGAACACAATGTCCACAAATGTGCGATTTTGAGCAAAAGGAGAACTGGATGAAAGGGATTGTAAATCAGAACGTGCATATGGTGTAAATATTAGCCTCTGCTGTTGCTTTCTCTGATGTAGTACATCTCTGAGCTGAGCTGAGTGCCTGATACTTTGTCACTTAGTCAGTGCTACTGTTTAAGGGTTCAAATCTAAATCTGTGTTTGAGCATTCCTACTCGTTAGCATTCCCTCTCCCTGTGTCTGATCAGCGTGCGTGGAGCCCGTAGCAGTTTCTCCGTGGATGTGACTGGCTCCCTGCACCTGGGACACACGTGGATTTCTCATCTTCTGCTGGAATGAGATGTGGCTCTGCGGCACAGGCGTTGCAGGGACACCGTGTCAGATGCATTGCTGACTGCTCCAGGAGGTCGAGTAACTTGCCCATGGTCATGAGGTGTGTCAGCCTTAGGTTCATAATGATCCCACCTAATATCCCTTTTTATTTAAGAAGGTGTTCAGGGGTTTTGTATCATTTTCACCATGTGGTCTGTCTCTCCAATGCTCAGAAATTGATCTAAATAGCAGAATAGCATACAGGCTTCAGCCTTACCAAGAAAACAGCTCAGAAGCTGTTAGTACTCAATCCGACAACTTTTGAATCATAAATGAAACAGGTGGTCCCTTTTTAACTAAATGCAAGTATTTCAAGTCTCCTTCAAGCTAGCATTTTTGTTTCAGTGTGTGTGGATCATGGATTTGACGTTATAGTGAGGATTCTGCAGTATCCTGCAAGATACTGCTGATGTATGATGCTTCAAAATTTCCTGAAAATGAGCAGGAAGAGCCAGACCTTGATTGAATAAGTATTCCTCTTGCTACCTCTCTGCTCTGGTGTCTTGTTTCATGATGCTTGATCGTTAGCATTTCACAACTCATTTTAGAGAAGGCAGACTTCAGTTCCATTCATCCAACATGGGTAGAGGCCAAGTGACTCACAGTAGCAGAGCTGGGAATAACTAAGAGCCAGACTTTATAATACCAGTTGTCTGCATGATGAAACAATTACCATTTCAGTAATTTGTTTTCCATTGGGACTGTTGCGTTTCTGTGGTACCAGTTTGAGGCTGCTGCTCCAACAGTACTGTCAAACATTTGAAGCGAAAGAGAATCAGCTTGTCATGACAGCAAGGTGAGGTTGAACCAGTGCTGTTCCCTTGTGCTTTGGCTTTCTCATCAGCTCGTAATTCTCCTGGCTCCTCAGCTCACTCTCCTGGTTCATGCTGTCTTGGAATGCCAGATCTTGCCAGAAAGACACTTCTAAGTAATCTGACAATTTAGGGAGAAAAATCTTGGTAAAGAATGGATCAAGGAAGCTATCCACTAATTCTGTGTGCTTGTGGTTGGAAAGACAATGATTTAAAGGCTGTCTCCTAATGAAGGAAGTTGGGTGAAATGCTGTTTGTGGGGGTTTGGTCGTGTTTGGTGAGAGGTCTTTTGGAAATGAAGTTGCCGTTGTGGGAAAGAATGGTCTTGTGTGCCTGTGAGTCCATTACTGATAAATGCAATTTCTGTTGCCAATAACTTTGGTTCCTCCAGAGGAGGTAACACGTTTTAGTAGCACTGTGCAGAATCTGTGAGGAGTTACAAAAACCCCACGTATTTCTTTGAGTATTGTGTTTAGAAAGCCTTCAAGGTGAAGTTTTATTTTTCATGGTTCCACTTTCTGTTGTTAGTAAGTCATCTTAAACGCAAAATACAGACTTTGGATCCACTCACTGTAATAAAGAAAATCCAGGAACTCTTGAATAAAACTAAGCTAAGGAAATTCATTGAATATCTTCCTAGAGTTAGCTTCATAAGCCCTCAATAATTAGTTATAAACCTCACCCCAACTTAGAGTGAGTTTGATAACAGACACCTGATTTCTCTTGTTTGTTTTACAAGATCAAAATGTTTTTTCTACTGTTTAACACCTGTAGTGGATTTCATTGTTTGTCTGTATGTAACTCTCCAAGCTCCAGCAGCAATAAGGCTGTGTTGAATTAATGGAATGAGGTTGAATTGATAATCCAGGCTCCATGCTCTTTTGGGTTTTTTCCTTCCAATCTTCCCTTTTACTGGGAAAGCTGTTTATATAGTTTATGTCTCCTGTTGCTAACCATTTGTTTTATTCTTATGAAAGTTCTGCCAGCTGAGCCACTTTTTCCTAAACAGGAATAATAATGTAAGAAGTAGTTTTGGGGTAAAAGATGCATTTTAAGGCTTGTTTGGTTTAGGATTTTTTTGGAGAGAGGGGGGCAATAGGGGATTAATGGTTTTTTTTTTAATTTTTTTTCTTCTGTCAGTACTTGCTTGCATGGTACTGCTGAAAATTGCCTTTTAATTTTCTTTTTCTCTTTTTGTAGCTGGTAACTTGGTATCTTCTTACATACTGTTATTTAATTTCTGCAGTCAAATACATGCAAAGTCTTTTGTGTGTTGTGGGAAAGAAACGTCACTTTCTGGTCTGTCTGTAGTTCTCTTGAAGTAGAGCTCAGATTTCTTCTCCTCTGCCAACTGGCAGTAAGTACTGTAGGAAGTGTCTGATAGTAAAGCCCATGTTAGAGGCATATTTGGTATCACACATGTGACTGACTTTTGACCCAGTCAGGTCTTCTTTTTTTAAATACCCAAGGTGGCTTTTGTTCATTTGTAGAACCAACCTGCGTTTGCTTCATACTGAGACCTGTGGCAAGAGTCCTTTGTTCTTTTAGGAGCACTTTGGGCACGTAAAGACTGCACTGTTGATTGTTAGCAATCTGGTGGATGCTGAAATTAATTGGCACCTCTTGGTACTGGCAATTTGGTGTCAAGAACAGCCCAACAGCTGTAAAAATTCATCATTTGAATGCCACATAACTTTGCCTTTAATGTACTGATACCATTTATTTTTCCGTGATATACCTCCTGCAAATCTGTATTGCAGTATTCAGATTTGATACTACTAGCTTAAGAATTAAAGAAGCAAGTGAATAATATGAGTGGCTGTGTGGATAAGAAAATTATTTGGGTTCAGGCCTTATTGGACTTGCAGATCCTTTTCAGCCCTTCTGTAGAATTTGGATATGTCACCTGACAGTCAGACCATAGAAGGGGTATCTTACTGCCCCATACCTTATGGCAAAGACATTAATTGGTGTTGAATTAAAGCATTTGAAACTGTAGAATACTTGAGGGTTGGTTTTGTTTGGTTCCCACGGCAAAGATCTGTAAAAAGGTCCGACCATAAAATACTTACAAACTGTACAGTTACTTAGTATCTCATAACTCATCTTCATTAAATGGCTGTGGTAAACCCACAGCAAGTCTAGTTCAGCACGTTGAGCCGTCGGGTAGCTGTGGGAGATATGGAGATGCTGGAAAATCGCTGTGGAATGTGGCACTTGAGGACATGATTTAGTGGTGAACATGGTGGTGGTGCTGGGGTGAAGGCTGGACTTGATGATTTTAGAAGTACTTTCTAACCTTTATGATTCTGTGAATACGGCACTGATGAGATGGATTTACTGCTTTGAAGTTATGTTGAAGTTGTCCTGATCTACCAGTCGGGACTGTTGGCAAATGACACAATGTTGATTATTTTCAGGATATCTCGGGTAAATGTTCTTAACCTCTGCTGCAAAAATTAGGATTAATTAGTTATGTTGTGCTTGAGCAATTTCAAATGTGGCTTTTATGGCAAAATCACTTCTTTGATTGTAGTAGAACAATAGACCAGAATTTCTTGAGATCCGTTTATGCAGAATGGGGAAGCAAAGAACACATTTTGATCAAGAAACAGAAATGTATAGGTAAAGTGGGAAAATCTGTTAAACTCAGTATCTTAGAAAAAGATGGTCCGTCCATGTGACGATCCTCTGTACGGTGATCTCCTACAAACTAATGTACAGCAGAGAGAAAAAGAAACTTTCTTAGTGTTGATTTCTGCCACTTGTTTTGTTGAAAGAAAAAACTGAAAAGTAAGTAACTTAAAGTTTTAGGAACAGGTAGTAATAAAGATATGCCCCCTCTAATTTTTAGAGTGGAAAGCTTTGTAGATTTTAAATTGTTGTGCCGTTGAGAAAAATGGTTTCATTATGAGGAAGAAAGGAGTTTCTTAGAAGGCTAAGTGCAGCCAACCCTTCGTGCTTTTATCTGTGTGCAAGGACTGTGATTTTTTTATTGTGGGGTTCCAAGTGCAGCTGGTGAATGTTTATGGAAGCCTGTGTGTGGAGTTGTGAAATAAAACTTAGCTGGTACTTGCCTGTCCTTTGAAAGAGGCAGAATACATGCATTAAGCATTACAATGCAAAAACCTGTATTTAAATGTGCAGTCTTGCTTCTTATGTAGCATAAAAAAATGTTGCTTTTCAAGATCACAAAGGATGTTCCACAAACCTTTGTATTAACACATACACTTGTAATTTGTATTTAGTCTTGGGTAATTTGTATATGCAGCCTGTTGAGCACTCAGTAGGAGCAGCCTATTTTTAACCTTCATTTATTTATGCAAAACCAGTTGAAATAGCATTAGGTTAATCCATTCTTCTTTTGTTTTGCACTGCAATTCTCTTACCACGTCGGTTCAGAAGGGTCCTATTCTTTGGGGTTGCTACCAGGCCTGATTTGTGAATCATCTGATAAAGATCCAGCTTTACTCCCAGAAATGTGCCTTAGGTAGAATCGCATGCCAGTGAGTCAGCTTTAGGGCAGCACTTTCAAAGGAACGCTGTATAAATTACACTGCATCCCTGTGGGGGTGGCTCAGTGTTATGAAAAATCTGCTGTGGAGCATCGTGCACACACATCCACACAGAGCTAAGTCAACTGTCTTGAGTTAAATTGACTGAGTGCTGGTCTCATTTCTGTTGTTTTAAGTGCACTGGTTTGTGTGACACTTAAAAGAAAATGTAAAGGAATGTGTGGTATCTTCGGGAGGAGCTGAACAAGCTGGGAAGTCCAAAAAGTGTCAGTATTTCTATATTTGTCTGGATGCAGATCAGTCTTTCCTGATAGATGTCTCATTATTTGGATTGATAAGTTTTTAGTTAATTAGACATTCTGCTGTCCAGCATAAGGTAATGGCTTTAAACTGGCAGTAAGTTTAGATGAGATATTAGGAAGAAATTCTTGGCTGTGAGAGTGGTGAGGCCCTGGCACAGGATGCCCCATCCCAGGAAGTGTCCAAGGCAAGGCTGGATGGGGCTTGGAACAGCCTGATCTCGTGGAAGGTGTCCTTGCCCTTGGCAGGGGATTGGAACTGGATCATCTTTAAGGTCCCTTCCAACCCAAACCATTCTGTGATTCGCTGGTATCTCTGTGTTTTTTGTACTAAAATGTCACTGGTGAGCTCACTGAATTAATTGTGTTGATTTTCAATGGAAAGGAAGGTGATTTGAGAGGAAAAAAATCACGATAGAGACACAGCTACCCCTGCAAAGGGTTTTGGTGACGCTTCAGAAGTGGACAGATTCATTAGCGCTTCACATCTTCAGAGTTACACATCCTTCTGTCAGAAGAGGGCCTAACTTGCTTTTTGCAAAAATGTATGCTGTGTTGTGAAGCAGACATGCATTACAGTCAACTCTTCAGTACCCAGGCTGTGTGTTGCTTCTGTCCTTTCCCAACCCACCCTCC
Organism: Callaeas wilsoni; assembly: GCA_013398955.1. Lineage (NCBI taxonomy): Eukaryota > Metazoa > Chordata > Aves > Passeriformes > Callaeidae > Callaeas > Callaeas wilsoni. The sequence goes on from VWPU01011175.1 coordinate 9,132, forward strand.
TCAGACACACAGTCTGTCAAATGTTTGAGTCAGAGTTCTTGATGAGCTTGTCTGTGTGTTTACATTTTTAAAAATAGTCAGGTGTTTTACATAATTTTATTAACCTCCATTTTATGCATTTGCCATTACCTCTCTCACACCTCTGATTTATTCCGTCTCTGTTGGGTAAATGTGAGATAATGTAATCCACTGGTGATGGAAATAATTGTTTGTGTAAAAATGAGCCATTACAGTGTTTAGTTCCTTATAAATATCAAAACATATTCAGATTTAGCTGAAAATAACTGACTTCTGTGGCACTGGAACTGTGAGATTGGAAGGATCTGGACGGATCTGTAGTTAACTGTGTGCTCTGAACAAATAACTTGTATGCAGCACTGCAGTTTAACTTCTCATTTATGTATTCACAAAAGCCTAAAGAACCTACACAATGTTATTTGCTGCAATAATACAGGTACGATTTCTCATTTAAAAAAAAAATACAGCTTCCAGTTGAATGGTAAGTGGTGAGAGGAGGTAGGTTGTTCAAATTGTTTTCTTTCAGCATTAGCTGAAAGGACATTAAAAGGCAGTGTTCTGCTAGATAATTTTTTTCATTTCGACAATTGCTAGAATCAGCATAAGGTGATATGAGATAAGCAGGGAAAAGAAGTGGTCTGCTGGACTGTGATTAAGAGGAAATGTGTTAGTAGTAAACTAAAGTGAGTCTTCCAGCAAACTGCTGTGAAAAAAGTAGTCCCTCCAAAGTAAGAATCTGTCCTGTTCCTAGGTTCAGAAAAAGAAGAGCTAGTTTGCTTCTTACAAGCTAGGCATTCTTTATCATTAGTCACCTCAGTAACACGTAAAATGACAATGTGCAATTAAAGTTAGGGTATCATGGGGTTTATTAAGTATTTCAGGCTGTTGAGAGATACTCCTTGTTCAGCTTAAGTAAGTTGTACGTAGAATGAGTAACATTCTAGCTGTTAATATATGATACGTAATTTAATATGTTGTTTGCTTGGCCTGAGTAGCTGGATTTGATGCAGCCTTCAACCTCAAGCTGGGAAGTTACAGCTAGAAATGTTTCTTTCTGGAATGGAATTAATTTCCTTCCATAATATTCCTAATAGCTGATACAGAGCTGTGTTTTGTCTGCCATGTGAGAAGGACATTGATAGCAAACGGATATTTTGTTTGCTGCTGAGTACTGTTTACCTTAGTGAGGGCTTTTTTAGTTTCCTGTGCTCTGCCAGGGAGCAGAGGCACCAGGAGCTCAAAACAGAAGATCAGCAGGCAACAACCACCAGCAGAAGCTGCAGCTCCACAAGAGCTGAACGGCCTGCCTGGACATGGAGAAGGAACCCAATAAGGTGTTGTAAGGCACCAGACCAAAAACCAGCACTGAACTGAGAGGTGCAGGCAAGAGGAGTGAGGGGTGGGTGCCTAAACTGTGTAATACCCTGGGGATTTCTTTGTTCAGGGTTGTCTGCAGAGACACACAGCTGGTCTGCTGCTCTAACACTCTGTTAAATTATTTATTTTTATAATCTGATGCCTGAGACTCTGCTATGGGAAAGCTGCTATCTTTAATGTAAGTCTTTGTGCAGTAATATATGTTATTTGAAAATTGTTCTTTAGAAAGCTACTATCACCTCTGAGGCTTTTTGCTCTTAATGATTTTTTTTTTTTTTTAATATACAAAAGTCTCTTCCCAGAGCAAATAGTGCCGTGAAAGAATGCTCAAGACCCTCTACTGTGTCTAGGCAGTACCTATGAGTTCAAGGTGTGATGAGACAAAACAGTAGGCAGCTTTTAATCAGATTTGTTTTTTTTCTACGGGGATGAGTTGTGCTTGCTCTCCCTTCCCTCCTTCCTGCCAGCCCTGGCAGAAAATGTCACTTACTTTCTCATTTTGATTTCTGCTGGCTTATTGAAAGGAATCTACCCACAGAAGGGTGAGCCACTTCTGTGCAAAGGAAGGAATATGATGGCGCAGTCACAATTAAATGGGAAAAGAATAGGGGACAAAACCCAGAGAGGCTGGGCTGTCTCTGCAAATCTGGCCTTCAAAAGCCTTCTGGATTTCTTCCCTGAAGTGCAGATTCCCTAGTGTACAAATTGTGTGCCTTTACAAATGAGTCCATGATTTGAAAATATTTCCTAGGATAATTTAATGATTTCTGCACACTGGTGTGTTCTGTGTATGACTTCAAAAATAACGTATTTTCTGTTGGAAAAATGCAGCACAGTAGTTTTTACAAAATTGCCTTTTAAAATCATCAGTGCAGTATCTGTTCATCAGTAAAAGGAGAATGCCATTTCTGATCAACATCTAATTAAGTATCCATCTGTGTCTGTAAGCATCACAACTTATTTTTCAGTGCTGTGATCTCTTTTCAGTAGAAAAATGGTTTTGTCTAGCACCACCTTGAGATTTCCTTTCTAGCACTCTTACTAGAAAGGTGCGTAGTGAGAAGGGAATGGGAGTTTTTCACTAGTCTCTTCTTGCTGTTCTGTACATTTTTCAGGTGGAACTAAAAAAGGACATTTTTTCTTTCTTTGAGACAAGGCTTTCCTTGGCATAGATATTTTCTGCCAAACTGACTGTGTTCTCCCCTGCAGCACAGTCTGTTTGAGTCATGGTAGGGTTTTCTTTTCCCACTGAGAGAAAGGCAAAGCTCTGGTTTTTATATATATGTATTTTAATAATGGAATTGGTGATGTCTAAAGAGCCAGTTCAAGGGATTTGAAGAGTACAAAACTTACCAGAACATGTGGGGTTTTTTTTCTATGTACACAGAAACACATCAGCGTCGTGAAATTACTATTCCCTCCTCTACTGCCAACTCACTGTAAATCACTGTGTGAGGGATCAAACCAGTGTGGTTGAGGTAGTTAAAGATCCCACTTAATATTAAAAAAAATCTTATAAAATCCTTGTAATTGGGCTCTTAGCAAGGTGGCAATGTGCAGATGAAACATTTTTTTTTCTGGCTGATAGACCAGAGAGATGGAAAGGCAAGTGCTGCAGGTGTTGTTACAGCCCCCTTTGGGAGCCGTGAGGTAAATGATGTTTCCAAGTAGGACATTTGTGGAAAAAAGTCTGTAGTTGACTTTGGCTGCCCTTTAGCTTCGTGTCAAGCTCTGTTCTTTGTGCTCCCTAGGCTAAAAGGTTGAACAGTGCAGAAGCTGTTCTGAAGTTATTAGTATGAATATGTAAGTATGTTTTCATTTGGCCAGGCTAATACTCTTTTGGTTTGTGTCTGAGCAACCAATTTTTTCCCCGTGTGTGCATTTCAAAACTCTTAGAGAAGATATTTTTCATTTTAAAGTGCACGGCCAGAGGAAAGCTGGGAGCTGCACTAGCAGGTACAATATAAATTCCATTTGTTCCATCATCAAATCTGTGTTTTACTTACCTGCATAATAGGAGAATTATTTGATAATACAGATTTCTGAGTGAGTTACATAGAAATATTGATTTTATTACAGTATTGACATGCATTTATGTCTCAGAACGTGTGTATTCATCATTTGGGTTTGTTGGTGCTCTGCTGCAGCCTTGGAAATAAATTGTTCCTACGTGATATTTAGTGCTTACATTAAATTACTGTCTCCATAAATTCTTCTTTGAAGTTGCTTTCTAGAGAGGGTTACTCAGTGCAAGTATTCACAAATATTTTTCCTGAAATATATGTTCCTCTATTTCACAGTATGCGTTTTATTCTGTTTTTTGAAAGGAAAGTGCTGGGTTTATTGTTCAGGATTTTGGTTTTGTGGGGTTTTTTCCCCTCGTATTTAGCAGACTTGGTCTTGTCATCTTTCTTGTGATGTCTGATATGAACCAACCTTTCTTTCCTTAGCTGGTGTTTCTATCCCATAAGTATTTTCATCATTTCCTTGCACCATACAGCAGTTAATTCATTAGCCTGAAGGAAGCATGAAATCTGTTTTAGTATTCTCTAAAAATGAAGTTTCAGAGTGGGTTAGGGCACATAGGACAATGCTGAGCTTTGCACAGCACCTTACAGAAGCAGGGAAGTACCCATATATTGTATATTACATACATGTATGCAATTACATACTTACAGGCAGCTTGGGATGGATCAGGGAACTGAAGAAGGATTGTCAGGGTACAGAAAGATCTCTCTGAACCATCCATGCTTTCTCAGGGTGTTCAAGTGCTGATTGGCCTTCTCTGCAGAAACTCAATTTTTCAGATAAGATCTCACTGCTGTGTTTTCTTGCCTACACTTTGGTTTTTGAAGTGCCATGAATTTATCATTTACTGTTCTTCTGAACCTGTAAAGGATTTGTTCCATACCATTCATCTGTAAGCAAATGTGGTAATTGAAAGATCTTTATTCTGTGTTCTGAGTGAAAATTTAGGTGAAAGGCAAAGTGTGAATAATGAAGACAGAATGGTAACTATTGATCTCTCCAAGAAAAAATTCCTTGAAGTTGCTTCAGGTACTTTTGGGTAGATAATGTGCACGTTATCAATCAGATAAACAGCTTGGTCTTTGTATTTGCACTGAACCAATGCAATTTATTAAATTATAACTTGAAGTAAAAATTAGGATACTAGTGTGGGTAGATAATGTTTCTTGCTTGCAGTCCCTACTATTTAATGCTTCTTTCTGGCAGATTTGAGAGAAACTAAGTCAGCCTTGAGGTTCTCATATAACCAGGACTTGCATGGGAGACACTCAAGGACTTCCTGAAGGGTGTATTAGATATTCCTAAAACATCTTTACGTGACGCACCAGCGTGGTGGTTTTCTGGTGAGAACAATCTGTGCTACACATAGCTAATGCCTCTGGAGCCAGAGCCTGTAGCTGTGCCTCTGACAGTTCAGTAGCACTTCATCGCACTTCTTTATTTAATAAGTCTTTGGTACATAAGGTTCCCTTGCACAGTGGTTCCACTGGGAACCTCATTCACTGTGACTCCAGTACCATTTTTGGTGGGTGTGTAAATGAAGGAATAATTTGGTGTAACAGGATGAGTTCACTACGAAAAAGTAAATTAAGAAAACCGGTATGATCGTGAACAATAAGGTGCTCTTCTGTAGATCCAGGCTGGGAGAGCTGGGAGTGTTCACCTGGAGATGAGAAGGCTCCAGGGAGAGCTCAGAGCCCCTGCCAGTGCCTAAAGGGGCTCCAGGAGAGCTGGAGAGGGATTGGGACAAGGCATGGAGGGACAGGACACAGGGAATGGCTTCCTACTGCCAGAGGACAGGGCTAGATGGGATATTGGGAAGGAATTCCTGGCTGTGAGGGTGGTGAAGCCCTGGCACAGGTTTCCCAGAGAAGCTGTGGCTGCCTCATCCTTGGAAGTGCTCAGGGCCAGGTTGAACAGGGCTTGGAGCAACCTGGGATGGTGGAAGGTGTCCCTGCCCCTGGCAGGGCGTGGAACTGGATGAGCTTGAAGGTCCCTTCTGGCCCAAACCACTCTGGGGTTCTGTGAACCCATACTGTCTGCAGCAGAAAGCAGTGGGTTGTTTAAGGTAATGCTGTGAAGAGCAGGCTGAGTTACTTGTATAATTCTCCCCCACTGTTCTGTTCCTGTGCAGGCTGCTGCCTTGCTGGAGACCACATCTAGCTCACCCAGCCTCTCAGACAACGTGCTCAATGCTTTGAGACTAGGAGGACCTTGCTCTGCAATGAAGATGGAGGCAGTAGGAAAAGCAGAAGAACTTGTTGATTCAGAAATTCCACCAAAAACTTCTGAAAAGCAAGAGACTGCTCCTGATGAAGACGGGCCTATAGAACTCGAGACGCAACCTCAGAAGGACAGCGTGCCCACTGCAGCAGACTCTGCAGTGCTCTCTTCCATGCCTTGCTTGCTGATGGAACTGAGGCGGGACTCCTCGGAGTCTCAGCTGGCGTCTACGGAGAGCGACAAGCCAGCGGGTGGCCGAGTTTATGAGAGTGACTCTTCTAACCACTGCATGCTTTCCCCTTCCTCCAGCGGGCATTTGGCCGACTCAGACACGTTATCTTCCGCAGAGGAGAACGAGCCCTGCCAAGCCGAAGCCGCCGCGGAGGGAGACCCTTCTGCGGTGTCCGGGGCTGCGGTTGGGAGGAAATCCAGGAGATCCAGGTCCGAAAGTGAGACTTCAACAATGGCTGCCAAGAAAAACCGACAGTCTAGCGATAAGCAGAACGGCCGAGTTACCAAGGTAAAGGGTCACCGGAGCCAAAAGCACAAAGAGAGGATCCGGCTCCTGAGGCAGAAGCGGGAGGCGGCTGCTCGCAAGAAGTACAACCTGCTGCAGGACAGCAGTACCAGCGACAGTGACCTGACCTGTGACTCCAGCACGAGCTCGTCAGACGACGACGAAGAGGTTTCAGGGAGCAGCAAGACAATCACTGCAGAGATACCAGGTAGAGGATGTTTTTTAAACTGAACTGTAACGCGCCTGACATCGTTTCTCAGCTGTCATGCTAAGTTAGATGAGTGACACTTAAGAAAAACCCAGGAGAACTGCAGCTCTGTGTAAATTTGAAGACTGCAGTGTAATAACAAGACATGGGCAAATTTTAAGAATCTGTTCTGAGGTTCCTGTGCACTTTTGCACACCAACAAAGCGTAGAAATGGTAAATGGGAGGAAGGACTACCTTTGAATTCTGGATTTTTCAGACCTTTGTAAGCCTATATGAACTCATGTCAGTGCTGTCAAATCCCCTTAGATGGTGATAATCTAATTCTTAAGATAAGTGGCCAGCTTTGCTTTAATATATAAAGCCCACAGCTTGGCAGCTGTGTTAGAAATGGCACGGCACACCTCTTGCCTGCATAACAGTGAGGCCCTGGCCATTATTGCACTTTTTCTGTGCTTTCAGCTCAACATGTCAGTGCATGACAAACCTGCTTAGCCTTATTCTAAGTTCTTTCAGATTGCAGCTGGTCACCTATTTTAGAATACAAATATGATTACACAGGTGCCCAAGCTATATTCACACCTAAATTTTCAACATTTTAGACAAAGTTGTTACCATTCTCCTATTGTCGTAAGGATCAATAATTTCTACACTTTTAACTTTCTGACACATCTATGTTAAGATGGGAGGCAGCAAATTATAGGGGCCTTCTTGTCATTTTATTAGTGTCATTTTATTAGCAAAAGAAAGTTGAATTCTTCAAGGTTTTTGTCTGCTGAGTCTTTGTTATTTTATTAGACCAAGTGCTGTGGACAGGATTTTGTGTGAATTATTCTTGCAGCGTATTATACCACAGAACCATCATCATATGGCAATCAGAAATAAAATCCATAAAAATAAAAATACATAAAAATAAACTTTTTGGCTTGCCAATTTTTACTGGGTTACATGCCTTTTTGCCTGTTGTGCTAGAAGTTTTTTCTTTTTGAGAGAAATAACATCTTACATAGGGCAAGAACATTTAAAGGAAAAATGCAATATCAAGTTGCTGAACTAATGCTTTCTAGATGAATTATTTAAAATATTGCAGCAGATTTTATAAATAACTGATTTAACTGAGTTGATTATGGTGGATGATGCTGTCACCACGAAAACTGGCACTTTTCCCACACCTGCTAAGAAGCAGGTTGCACAAAGGAAGTAAATGTTTATTATTAGAATGTCTAGAAAAGGCATAATATCCTCCTGTAAATATTGTGTAGTAAACTTTTAACAGAGATCTAAAATTATTTTTACAAATTTAGTAGTTAGTCAGTCTTGTAGCGTTCATAATTTTTGCCTTTTTATTTATAATATTTACACTTTGGGCAATTTAAGCCTGATTTAAAGCCTGTTGAAGAAGACTATTTAATTGATTTTTGGGACATGTTCTTCCCCACCTCTCAAAAAACCTCAAAACACACAGAATAAATCCCTCAGGTCACATTCTTTTTTTTAAGTCATAAAAGTACCTTGTGACCCAGAATGGCACCACATGGTATTTTCAGGTCTGCTTAGGTTTCTGAGGGCCACTGTGGGGACCTGAAGCCACTCCAGGGTATTTTTTGTGTATCACTGGGCTCTTCTGTGTTTGACTCTCGGTCATGACCACAAGATGCCTGTGGTGAAGGGAACCCATCACATGAAGAGCTTGACTATTAGTGATGATTACACCAAGGCTGAGCTTTACCTGCAGTGCAAGAGTGCACAAACCATCCTGAGGGAGGGACACTAACATTTATTCTAATTTCATAGCACGTGTCATCTGGCAGGTGCTGAGTTCTGTTTAAGACATTAAAAGGTTTGAGCTGCCCCCTTGGTGTGAGGGGGTGCGACGCGTACCTGCCACACTGCGGTTTTCCTTTAAATAGAAACGGCTTTGCTTTGTGGGAAACGCCTTCCAAGTGCGAGAGAAAAATATCCTCTGTGGAGATAAGGGTGTCGTTTGTGCAAAAAACGCATCCCGTGCTGCTTGTGGGTGAAGGATTCATTGTGGTTTTCAGAGCTGCGGTGGAGCTGTGAGTCTGGTCGGGCTCCCAGCGCTCCGTCGCAGTGGTGGGTTCCCAGGCCATCTGCCATCCCTCTGCCTGGAGCAGGCAAAGGACTCAGGTCCTTTTTCTGGCTAGAAAGCCGTTTTAGTGCACTTAGCAAAACACTGTGAAAAGCCTCAAAATTGAGGGAGCCTATGTGTAGATAGAAAACAATACACCGTATCAGAAAGTGTTACTGGAATTTCAGGTGCCAGTGTTCTCTGCACACAGTGGAAAGCTGAAAGGTTTGACTTCAGTGTCAGGACATAAGTATGAAAAGCTTTTGCCTTTACTTTTAAGAGTTATCTGTACACTTGGATGCAGGAGAGTTTTTTGCAGGCAGTGTGTGTTCCCCTTCGTCTGTGTTTGGAAGTTCAGCTGCAGTCTTGGTTACTTACTCAGCATCACTTATTTTCATATAATTTTCATTTTTAGCCTTGTGTTGCCTGAAAAACAGCATCGCCAACAGAGATGCTTTAAAATTTTTAGTGACCGTTAATTTGACCCTCATGACAAAAATTACGCAGACTCTTAAGCTGTCAACACAGGTAATGTTACAGCAGGCAGTTTGCTTGTATGTGGTCTGAAAATTTAAATTGCCACATTTGAGAATACAGTAGTCTTTCATGTTGTGTCACTAAAATTCTTCCATTTAAATAGTGTAGTTACCTTTTTTTAGACCGCCCACGTCACTGGCTGTGAAATATGTTTGGCTAAATTTGTAAGGTAAAGAAAATGTTCCGTGAAATACACGATGATGCCATGAAGTTGCAAACATAGCAGTTGTACAACAGAGAGTCAAGCCTCTCTGCTGAACTTAAAATAGTGGCATTAAATGTGGATTAAAATAGTGGCAGGCGTGTTTTTCTCCTCAAGAAAGACTGAAGAGTCGAGATTTTACTGGTGACACTTCAATACAAGTGCTGTGAGCTGCACAGGAGCTCAGCACAATGTAAGTTATGGTATTCTGAATGCATCCTGTGGTGTTAATTTACACCTGAAAATACAGGTTCAGTCTAAACTTCAGGCATGCTCCTGACAACCTTTTCACTGATGTGAGCAGTCATAATCTTTGGCTCTTTATTTCAGGGAATGCAGTGATTTTTGGATTATTGCAGGTGAAGAACAATTTTTTACCTTTTAATGACTGAGCCTCTCTGTTGGCATTTAGGATTTTGCCATTCTTAAACACCACATGAACATGGCATAAAAGTCCTGAAATAGATTCTGCTAGACTTCCTGCTGTAGTAGGAAGTTTTTCCTTTAAACAATTTCACATGTGATGCTGCAAATTAACTGTGAATGAAATTGGCCTGAGAGCAAGTCTGGGAATCAATATTTATTGCTGTATAAGCACTTCGCTTTTGGAAGAAAGAAGGGATTTTTAAAAATTCAAATAATACACAAAAATACTTTGCATTTTACCACCATTGTGCTTTCTACAACTCAGAAAAATCCGAATTGAATTGAGGGTGGCTCATGGTTTAAGCTATCACAAAAATCTGTCAAAAAGTTTGAGTGTTAATGTTGAAAAAGCTGCATCTCACTTTGTTAAAAAAAAGGCAAGACTTTTAAAATACGCAGTAAACCCAAATAGATGGGGACAGCATCCTTCCTCCTAAGAACTGTGCATAGATCTTGAATGAAGCATTTGCGAGGGATGTATTTGGTTGAAGTAACTCAGAATGACAATTATAGTTCATAGATAGGAAAAATAACTAATCTGTTAAGAATGGTTTACTGTAAGATATTAATTTGGAAGTGTCTGCAGCCAAATAACACAGAGGAACCAACCATTGCCAGTTAGAATGAAGATGAAGCATATCTTACATTGTTATGTTGCCAGACTTCCTAAATTAAAGTACTTTGGATTTGGTTATTACTTAGATTGTACTTAAGAGATCCCATAAAAAGGCAGTGTTGGGGCATTAGGTGCTGTTTTGGAGGAGGTGTCGTCTTGAAAATGAGAGCAATCTTTGATTCTGACCCCTTTGTAACCTCAAATTTCTTCTCCTTTAAACTTGACGTGATTAAAAAAACCTATAGTTTAAAGTTTATAGGCAGAAGAGGGACCAATTAAATAAATGCTAGCATTTTTAATATGTAAAAATGCATTTTTAGGCTTGGGGTTTTCTTTAACCCTAAAATAAAGAAAATATTAAGGCTTGTTGTAGTAACTGCACAGGAAGCATTTAAAACCTTGTTTTGCTGCTACTGTAAATTGGAGATACTCTATGAATGATGCCTTTTAAAATTAGTATTACAGGGCAATATATATTTCAATACATACCTTATTCAGTTTACAAAACAATTTTGTCAACTCTGACCATTCTAGTGCATTCTTAACTTTAAAATCCTGAGAAGACTGTCTCACTTATCACTATCAATAGTTTTAATTTCAATTGCAATTAAAAATTAATGTTACTTATTCATAAGTCTGTGGAAATCAGAAAGATTGTAATTTAGTTCCTTTTTAAGGTAAGATCCTGACTAAAGACAAATAAACAGAATCGTATGGGATGTTCAGTACTAGAACTAAAAGAACAGAAAAAATACTTCTTTCAAGGAGGAAAAAAGTTATTGAATATACAAAAGGATCCATGTTTTAGAAATAAGGTACCAATTTTCTTAACTAATTTTAGTTAAAATGCAGTTTGAGGGATGTAAATTAGTTGCTATAAAGTAATTATTTTTAGCAGAGGACCTGAATGCTGAATTTCCAGCATGTCTGATAGGCAAACAGATGGGCGAGAAACACTTAAAAACTACTCTTCAGAAATAAGAAAATAACCCTGGGCTTTGTTTAGCTGTTACTGAAGGATCTATGTATACCTCATTTAAATAGCTCTTAAAAAGAATGTAGTGTTTAAGTGATACTGTAATTTCTCGTACTCAGTGAAATCCCAATAAAGATTTAGTGCCTTAGGTTTTTATTAGTAAATATTGACTTAGGTTGTGCAATGATTTCTCTCATTCTTAGGGTATTTTCTATTATTCTTAAGCAAGAGGATGCCATAAGTTTCACATTTAGATATTAAATTACCATCTCGTGTACATTTGTGTAGTTTGATGTGATGCTTGTCTTGTTTTGGAATTACTTTAGGTAACATTTGTGTGTTTGGATGGCATGCACATATTGTCTATGATTCCTCAGAAATGGGTACAGAGCCTCATTTTCTTGGGGGTTTATTGCTTCCTAGATGATTCCTGAGTGAACTCTAGACTTCAAAATACAGATTCCACTGCCTTTTGTTGTTGATACGTAGAGTAAGGCCATGAGGATTGGCCTTCTCTTCTGGCTGCTGAAGTTCTTCCTGATAACCCCAAAGCCAGTAATTTCCACCGTCCTTTTGATGGATAGCAGGAAGCAGAATGGTTTCCTTCCCACCATTCCCTGTTCTCTGCCTTGCCTGGGGCTGACTGTAGGAACGGTGCTCAGGGCAGGGTCCTGGCTGGTGTGAGGCTGGTCAGGGCTCCGTGGCGTGCAGGTTGTCCCTGTGATGGAGCTGTGTCCATCACGCCTGGCAGAGGATGCTCTCCCCTCCTGTGTCAGCACAGCACTCACGTAACCCCCCCGTGTCTGTGTGTTTCGTGTCGTGTGTTCTCCTCATCAGCGTTCTGTGTGCTTCCCAAAGTCAGGCTGAGAGCTCTAGGCCACTTCCACCTGCGTTTAACACCCGTTTATAAAGGGGTCCAAGTGTGTAAGTAAAGTACACGTAATTGTTCAGGTTTGTCAGTTAAAAATAGCATTTTGGATTGCAGCATAATAGAACTAAACATGTTATTGTATAATGTTTTTGACACCCTCAGTTGAATTCAAAACAAATTGCAAGGGAACTGGAGTAATTTGGTAAAAAAAGAGACCTTTGTGACAGAATTGTCTGAGACTTCTAGAATAAAAATAATTTTGATGCCAGAATTTCTATTATAACCTCAGTGGGTGTAAAATGTTATTATAACAGTAATGCTGTTGGTTAATATATGCTAATTCCTCTCCCTTTGTCATATCCAAGGGGCAGAATTAGAAAAGTTGTTTTCCTGAGTTAACATGCCTTAATAAACAATATTATGTTCTTACTTAATGATGTCTTATCAAATGGCCTCAATGTCTTTAAAGCTGGCTTCAGTCGTGCTGGGGGATCTGGAGGAGCGACCAGGGAAATTCCAGGATTGCTTGACAGGGGCACCGTGTGGGATAGGAACTGCATAGGCAATGTCCTGGAAGAGGCCATGAACTGCTTTGCCGAGATGCAGAGGCAGACAGAGGAGAAATTCCGCATGTGGATAGAAAAGCTAACTCGTCTTGACACGGACGAAGAAAGCAAGCAACAACTGGAGCCCAGGGAACCTAAAATCCAACTAGTTGGCCAAAGAATCCCCCCTACCACACAGTCAGGGGCTTTCGTGCAGATGCCTGATAGCCAAGTACTTCCTCAGCAGCCGTTTAATTCGTACGTGGGCTATCAAAATGCCGATGCCGCGCTAGAGTTTCCAGCGACTTTTAATAACAATTTTCCACCTATCTTTCCAGAGAATGGGAATATGGCAGAGCCTGATCTGAATCAACCATAAACTTTAAAAAAAAGAAAAAAAAAATTTAAAAATCTGATCTTTGCAATCTTGATGTTATTTTGGATTATGCTGAAAACGAGGTTTGCTTTTCTCTTTGTGTATGTTTGTTTTGTTTTCTCTTTTGGGTTTTATTACCATGATATTGTTTGTTTTTCTTAATTTATAGTGAATATATGTAGTTTTAAAAAATCACAGTATACCCACCTGCATGTGCCAGTACACACATATAAACACCATTAAAGGTGTGTGGCGGAGCCACCCTAAGCATTCATCACCAAACTTGGGAAAATATAACTTAGAATCCTTGTCTAGATACCCCAAAAGCTGTAGGGCTGTATTTGCTACCGTAGGAGCATTCAGGGTGTTCATCCAGATGCCCTTTCTGCATGTTAAAACATTTATATAAGGAAATAAGTTTTGTATTTAAAGAGGTAAAGCACCCTAGACATCCCGACTAGATACAGACCCGTGACATTTCCTTAACTCTCTGTTTGCTGTCAAGCTTTGCAGCTTGAACATGCCACACATCAGCTGCTTCGTCTTCGTTTTTAGGCAGAACTAACAAATAAGCTTACCCTAAAAATTTAGCTGTTTGTAACAAGCGTGCACAGCAGATTTTATTCCTTTTTGTCTCCCATTTAGCAGTTCATTCCCTGTCCAGGGTTTTTATCAGGCTGCTGTGTTGCACATGGCATATTTATGGAGGCAGCTGTCTCACCCTGTGTGCACACCCAGGCACACGCACACACATCTGTAGGTGTTCGGTTTGGGTGCAGATCGTCTCCACTAATTCCAGCTGTCTGCTTTGCTGTTCCCCGGGACTCAGTGGGAAGAGATAAGCCCTCACCGAGGATGCCTCCTGGCAGTGTCTTTCTCTCCCATGAGTTGTCCCTAACCTCGCTTATCAGTGGTCCCTAAGAGATGACTTTTGGGTGAGATGAGTCTCCCCAACCTGTGCACGCAGAGCAGCCGCTGCTTCCTCCTGTAAATACGGCCCAGCCACATCCTTCACGCTGGAATAAAAACAGTCCTCGGTGCCCTCAGATAAGAAGCCATCAGGGGATGGCCTGAGCCTCGGCACAGGAATTTAAAGGAAGGTTTGATAAGTAAACACCGTGGTGGTCTGACAGCTGCTGGCCTGGCTCAGACCGGACCGCGTGCGAACGCCACTGAAATCATCCTTTACCTGTGATGGGGAATGCCACAGCATCAGATTCATTCAAATAAGGCAAGAACTTGCTGTTTTCTGGGTTCTTTTTTTATACTGATAGTTATCCTGAATAGGCAGCCTTGAAACTGTGATGTTTAAAGTAGGATTAATTTAAACTGTATATTAGAAATATTTAATTCTTACTATTATTGCTACACGCAGGGATTTTTTGGTCACCTCTCCAATAAGGCCTTCCTTCATGTGAAGTAACTTCTCTGTAGTTACCAAAAAAAAGTATATTTATCATCAGGTAGAACTTGATAGAAGTTTCTAATGAAAATTAAATCAAAATTTTTACAATGGTAGATGAAAGTCTGCAGTTTAAGTAAACACTTAGGTCTCCTTTAGCTCAGTTACTCTGCTTTTTAAAACACAGTCACTTTTTTCCTAATTATTTTAGTTTAGTTTCTTTTCCTCTTGTTGGGAGTAACCACAGTATCTTCTGTAGGTCAGGCTTTTTTTATCTCCCTAGAGTCAGTGGGAGTTTTTCCATAAATTTATGTGACACTTTGGATCAAACCTATAACAGGAACTCAAAGAAACACTTTTTGTTATCAGTTTAATATTGACACTGGTATTTTAACATTATTCTTGTCCTAGACTGACTTTTTTTTAAAGTATATGATGCCTTCATTAAAAAAAAATTAGGTTGGAGACCTGTGTTGTTTTCAGAGTAACTATTTGAAAGACTATGCAGGGGATAATTTTTAAGTATTGGGATAAAGTCTTTTCAGATCCCCTTCATGCATAATTTTGATACAAAGATTTTGATATGAACTTGTTAAAAAACTCCCTTGTCTGAAATTGTGTGCACTTGAGGTAAAGGTTAAACAAGTTGTTCCATGTTTGATTGCAATTTAAAAACTTGTCCTCATCTGTTTAAAAAGATCTTTCAGGGAAGAGTATTTGCTGGTAACACAACCCCACCAAAATGGATCCTTCTGGTGTTCATAGATGGTTTTATAGATATAGATATATATGTGTATATATATATATTTATAAAAATCTTGATGATGATGATAAAAGCAGAATATTTTAAAGCATGACAACTTTACAAATCTTCCCCTGCATGCAGAAGCAGCTTTTTGCAGTGACTGGTTTATTTTAATGTGTATGTCTGTAAGCATGCCCATAGTCTTTTTTGTAAAATAGTATAAATGGAACAATTAGGTATTTCAGAACAAATTGTGTAAGGACTTCAGTTGAACTCATTTATCTCTCAGACTGAAACACCTTTACATATGTATCTCATAAATGGATAATAAGTTAATTAGGTATGTAGCCAGTGAAATTTCTTGGCAATTTTCAATGTCTTGGTCAGGTAGTCTTTAAAAAGAAAAAAAAAAAAGAAAAAGAAAAATATTTAAATAATTCAGTGTATAAATAGATAAAACTTTGGTTTTGGTTACTGGAGGCAAAATTTTAAACCTTTTATTTTTATCCATCACTGCTAATTGTTATTTTCAATGCAAGCAGCTGGGAACATAAAAGGACAAGCAGAAGATGACAGAAGTTGAGCATACAGACTTTAAAGTTGTATTCTTTCTAGGGTAAAATTATGTCAGGGGTCCCAGAAGACTGGGGGAATAGTTCCTATTAGATATAATTTTAACTTAAAACAAAAGCTACCTAGTTGCAGGCTAAAAACACTTGTGCAAGATCAGTGGCTGTAAACTGTTTTGTGAATGGTAAATAATGTTTCCTTTGGTCACTCTTTCCACTTGGCTCAAAACCGGAGCCAAATATTCAGCTGTATCACAAACCTTCTCCTCTGAAATGAAAAGTGTGCAGTGTTCTGCACAGCTGGATGTCTGCTCCATGAGCTGGTTTTCCACGTGGGGAAGTATGTTTGGCCTGAAACTGAGAGGGGAAGCCCACCTTTCTGTTGTTCAGGTGTAGTGTAACCTGCCTGATGAAGGATTTGCCAAAAAACAGGAGCATTTGTCTTCTTGGTCTGTGTTCTGAATCTGAGAGGTGCAGAGCCCTGAAGGAACCAACCTCCAGATCACAACACTAGTGACGAGTCTGTGTTTTAACTGTGTGTGACAGTCTTTGGCATCTTTTTGAGAAAACAGGTTCCCAATACATAGTTTCAGATTTTATTTTTTTTTCCTCCTGGGAATATGTTCACTATATTTTTGCAACGTGGCTGCAGTTGAGTTTGTCATGATTTCCATTATAAGCTCTTATTTTCAAAGGGCTTCGACTAGAAACCCTCAGGGAGTTAAAATTTCCTCAGATGAAATTTTAACATACATTTTTACCTTACCCATTCTGTATCTCATGGAAACAGTCTGACTTACCTATGGCTACTTTAGGACTATTGGAAGGAGACTCATCTACTTTCCAACCCTGAGTTATATTTTGAATGTATGTTTATGCTCACGTCTCATCAAAGTACTTCAAAAGAACCAAATTTAACAGGTAGGGGAGAAGTCAGTAGGAGTTTTGCACAGACATGGAGAACCACAGATAATTTAGAGTTTCTCTAATTGCCCCATGATTTATACTTCAGAGTGGTGTAAAGAAACATTTTAGTTCCTTTAAGGAATTTTACTTATGGTTTGAAAAGGTCAGATGCAGCGAGTCAGGTGAGCTGGTGTAGACTGGTGTAATTCCAGGGATGATGGTGCCAGTTTAAAACTAACTGGCTCGTTCACAGAATCGTGGAATGGTTTGGGTTGGAAGGGACCTTAAAGCCCATCCAGTGCCACCCCCTGCCACGGGCAGGGACACCTTCCACTATCCCAAGTTGCTCCCAGCCCCATCCAGCCTGGCCTTAAGCACTTCCAGCGATCCAGAGTGGGGCAGCCACAGCTCCTCTGGTTCAGGCTCCTGTATTATAATCCTAAATATTGAACTACGTGTTTTCAATATGGCAGCTGTTCCAGCATAGGAGCCACGGAGCACCTGTACAACCCCAGATTTGGGATTTAGCAGCAGGTGAAACACAGCGACTTGGTTCACATTTCTTGTGCAAGTGCAAAAGAAGTAAGCCTTTATAGAAAGGTTCAGTTTAAATTTCACTAAATGTCAAACTGACATTGCAGTAAAAGGATTTCCTCCTCCAATCAGTCCCTTTTTAGGAGTCCTTGGAAGTCCAGGGGCTTCAGTGTGCAGTGTTTTTGCAGTCTTGGCTGCAGGTTCTTCCCAAGGCATTCATGCTCCTTTCACTGGGATTTGGTAAGGAAGGTCTTTAGGGATAAATATCTGAATGGTCAGATTTTATTTAAAGAAAAAATTAACATACAACATAAACCAAACTCAAGACAATGAAACTTTTTTCAGATTTTCTATTGCAAAAGTAACAGTGCAGGGAAAGAAAAAAGTCAAAATATAAAACTTTCAGTGTCATTTTTAACAGTACTAGGACAAAATAATTTAGGCAGAAATATGCATCTATTTTTTTAAGCTCAGTGTCTTTTAGTGTTTGTGCAGGATTGTTGGGTTATTTTATCTGAGCTGCTAGGGTAAAGGCTGGAAAACCAATCTTAACTTCAATG
The DNA here is from genome assembly GCA_013398955.1 of Callaeas wilsoni. NCBI lineage: Eukaryota > Metazoa > Chordata > Aves > Passeriformes > Callaeidae > Callaeas > Callaeas wilsoni. The sequence continues at coordinate 26,855 of VWPU01011175.1, forward strand.
AAATGGGATTGTATTTGGCAGTTACGTTACAAATTGAAACGTATTTATTATCACTGATTTCTCTTTTAATATATTTTGTCTCTTTCTGTATCCACGTACTGTATGTGGATAAATTTATAAATAATATTTTAAGGGCATTAAGAAATTGAACCCTAGCCCCATTGAGAGTAGTAGAAATTTTCTACTGGTTTTAATGGGGCTAGCATTTCATCTCATTAAAAACTGAACTTATTCTGCAGTTTTTTTGTCTAGAGAATCCTCCAGCCGACCTTGAGGGGAGTCTTTGCCTGTTGAGGGTGTGTAATTCAGGCCAGTTGAGTAGATGTTTTTAAAATAATGGGGGTCTGCACTGTGACCACTGCAGTTACACGTGTTAGAACAAATGCACTGTGTGATTTGTACTGTAGAAGCCAAAAGAATCAGGCTGATTGATAAAGATGGACAGTACCTTGCAAAACACGAAGCCAGAAATTGGTCTTTCTCACAAATTTCATTAGTCTCTTGGTGTTAGAGCAGCAAAATGAAGGCACATGGAAAAATAGGCTTATTAAGTTAGGAGGGATTTAAAGTGCAGATGGAGCAGGGGATTCGTCTGGACCGTCAGAGGCTGTGTCAGTCCTTCTGTGGAAAGGTGCAGTTTGTGCTTGGAAAAGTGGGATGTTTTCTGCAGGGGTGCACGTTTTCCGCCTTTTCCTAATGCCAGTTGTGTTAACACAGGGAATTATTTACTTTTTTTAACTGCTATGGCTATGTGAGGGTGTGAGACCCTCCTGAGACACTCCTCCAAGAAAAACTGGGGAAGAGATCTGGTAGATATATTTGCTACCAGATATATCTGCATAATTATTGCATCGTTACGCAGCATCACAGAAAATAACTCCCATAACGAGACAGAAAGTGGATGCCACTTCCCAGTATTCTCAATCCATAGCCATATTCCATGTGCCTTTGCTTAACGCACAATGAAAAATGCTTTATTGTATTCATTCATAATTTGGTAAATTAAACCCAAGATATTTTCCATCTAGTCATCAAAAAGCCTGAAAGAATGAATGTTGTTCAGCAAGACTTGAATTTTCGAGATTTCTTTTCATGTGATATATTAAAAAGTATCTGGTCTGAGAACAGATAATAATTTGATCATGCTGTTTTGATTTTATTTTATTGTTATAGTTAAAAACCCCCACCAAACAGAAAAGCTTTACTGTGTAAAATGAAGGAAAATGTCAGGAAAGTGGATTCACTGATAAAGTTCACTTTATGATTTTAGAGAGAATGTTGTTACACTGCAATTGTTTTTTATTGTATTTACAATGTATTATTTGCTTAACCCTGTAAATTTTGAAATGTAACTACTGTAACCTGGAATAAATAAATACATCTAAATAGCAATGAAGTGTTCCATGTTGCTAAACAACACAAAAAAGCACAGATCTCCAGCTCCCCATCCCCCTTTGGGAATTGTTTTGGGGTTCAGATAGTTTATGCCATTTGAGCTGCACATAGTTTTGAAACGGCAGGTCTGGGTCATGTTTTAATTAATACCAGGTTTGTATTGCTTATCTAAAACAAAAAGGCTGTCACTTCACCCTGTAGTTTTGTGTATCAATATTTGGATCAGTAACTGATGTGTCCACTGTAAAAGTATTTTGGCAAGTCATTTAGGATAAATCTTTTACGTTTTGGCACACAAAATGTGATTATTTCTATTATGATCATCTGATCTTAAAATTGATATAGGTAATAAGGTCCATTCCATGTTTTGTGTAATCTGGAAGTAAATGGGAGTTATCTCTTAAATTTAAGCATCATGTGTAAATGAGGGCATTCTTAGGTCTTTATTTTAAAATGTCTCAGTATTCTCATTTGTTACATAGAAATAAACTCAATTTAGAGTAGTGAGGCTGAGACCACCAGTGCCCTCGTTCACAGGCAGGAGGTGGAGGTGAGGCTGGCAGAGGCTGTGTCTCCCGGGGCTCTCTGTGTAGCCCTTTTAGCGTTTGCACCTTTCCCAAAAGCATTCCCAAGCGCTGCTTCTAAACTCCTCAAACATTCACCAGTTAAAAATAGCTCCGTAATTGGAGGGGAAGTGTTGTTTTCAGCCAGGCTGAGCTCCTCTGCTAGTTAGCCTTGAGAAAGCTGCAGGCCGCTGCCTGCCTCAGTTTCCCCCATGGACAAAAGAGATTAATAACCACCTCGGAGCTCTCTAGGATCCACTGATGGAGAGCTTTTTGTAAGAACAAAGTGCTGTAATTATTGTTGTTGTTATTACTGCACTGTTCTGGGTGTCTTAAAGCTTTGGGTGATATTCACACCTAAATATGGCTCTGTGTCTCTTCCTTGCAGACACTGATGGCTCCAGAGGACAATTCAGACCACCAAAATTAGGCTTTTAATTTTGGATTTATTTTAATCAGGATAGTCCTCTGGAGATTTCAGTCTTTTATCCTCTACTTGTAGAGGAAATGCAGCAAATTTTAAATCCCATCCCTGAGGCTGGAATTCATCTTGCTGAGCTTGAGCACTGTAAAATTGAGGTGCCTGGGCTAAGGTGGTGTCTAAGCTTTTCCTGTTTGCTGGGGAAGGAGGGGAGATGGTGCTCGTGATGCTCCAGGCTGCAGTTTCCACGCTGAGGTTACCTGACTCTGAACTTCCTCCCTCTGGCTGCAGTGGGAAGGAGTTCAGGTCCTGAGCTCTGCTCTGCATGCCTAAATGTAAGAAAGATGAAGAGAAATAATGACTTGTAATCATAGAATGGTCTGGGTGGAAAGAGACCTTAAGGCTCATCTCCTTCCAGCCACTGCCATGGGCAGGGACACCTTCCACTATCCCAGGTTGCTCCAAGCCCCGTCCAGCCTGGCCTTGGACACTTCCAGGGATCCAGGGGCAGCCACAGCTGCTCTGGGAAACCTGTGCCAGGGCCTCCCCATCCTGACGGGGAAGGATTCCTTCCCAATATCCCATCTAACCTTGCCCTCTGGCACTGGGAAGCCATTCCCTGTGTCCCGTCCATCCATCCCTGTCCCAGTCCCTCCCCAGCTCTCCTGGAGCCCCTTTAGGCACTGGCAGGGGCTCTGAGCTCTCCCTGGAGTCTGAACACCCACAGCTTTCTCAGGCTGTCTGCGCAGATTTTAAGAACTTAATTCCCCACTCTGGTTCGGCCAGCTAATATCTTGTGTTTCCTTTGCAATGATAAACAGCCCGTGCAGTGCAAACGGATGCTGCTTCCTGTGGAATGTCTGCTTTTAACCTACAGCTGAGATTTTACGCTTGAATTCCCCTTTTTGCTTGTGCTGCCATTATAATGAAGTAAGGGATAATAGGAGTGTGGATCTTACAGCATGGGTTAGGTTGCCGAGTGTTGAGATGTAGCTCTAAAAAAACCAAGGGAGCAGGTAGCAGATGAGAAATGATTTAATTCTCTGTGTTGCAAGTTTAAAATGAGAATTGGTATGTGTAGACCTGGATTTTTGTGCACGTGACTTCTGATTCAGTTGTTCAGAGTGGAATTAGCTTTGATGAGCTATGTAAATTAAGAGAGAATTGGACACTTGGAAATGCTGTCCCCGTGATGACCTCTGCCTCTGAATTCTTTGGGGAAGAAAAAAAGAAAGCAAGCTTTCCCTCCCCCCTTATAGCATTAAATGTCAACAGCTGTATTTTGCTGCTGGTACTTATTAACTTTCAGCCTTGCCTTTTTCAAGCATTTACTGCTTTAGAAATGAATTAATGCTTGTCACCAGGGAAATGTACTCGTTCCAGCTACCTTGGGTTCTCAAAAGATGTAATTTTTTTAAAGTAGATAGTTTAAATTACTGACCAGGGAACCTCCTAACCGTTCTACAGTAAGTCTTGGTTCTAGCATGGTTTGTCTTGGTGTCTGTTTTTTAATGTGTTGAAATCCTGTTAGAGTCAGTAATTATGAGCAGTGTCTCTATTATAAAGAAAAGATGATGAATTACACCTATGGTTGTAGTTAATAGTTTTTACCTTTTCAACCTGAAAGCATTTTTTCACTTTATTTCCTAGCTGAAGCCAATTGTCCTTATTTCTTGGTACCACACATTCGCTTTGCATCACATCACTGGATGATCACGTATTTGGCTAGGGAAGTATTATTTATTTCCAGATTTAACCACTCCTGTCCCATCCATGCAGCACTGAAAAGGAAACAGGCTTTTGGCAACAGAGGATTTTTATAAGATTTTTTTTATATGCCTTCACTGCAACTTTCATCTAGTTGTTGTTGCCTACAACTTCTTTATTGTTTGGTTTTGTGTGGGTTTTGTTGACTTTTTTTTTTGACACACATAAGCATTGATGCTTGTTTCTTCTTTTATAAATGTGGGGAATCTGAGGATTTGCTGCAGTTTGGTGGCCATTATCTTGGCTTTGTTGGTCATTTATTAGTGATAGGTGTGGATAAACCTGGTGTTAGGGGCCTTTCCAAATTTCCAGATCTCATCCTGAAAGGCAAGGCTGAGAAAAGCAAAATTAGATCTCTGCTGTGATTGCTTTGTAAACAGGCAGCTTGTTTGGGGTTCTTTTTTCCAGATTGTTAAATTGGTGGCTATTACCCTGACAAATATAATTACAGTGCATAAATTATATTGAAAATATTTTTGTCTGTTTGATGTATACTGAATTTAAGCTAAGTTATAAGGTATGCTCTTTGGAAGTGTGGAAGATACAAGAGTGGAGCTACAGATAACAAGTTTATGCTTGTATTTCCTACTGATGAAGACTTTCACACAAGTTATTTCTATGGGTAGGTGATGAGAATATCACTCTGCATGTATATACATTTATTATACATTTTTGCATGATTATACATGTAGGAGTGGTACAATTTTGACTTGAGACTATTGGTGCCTTTTGTCCAAATACAATTTTACTCGTGCAGACAAGTCTATCTAAAAATCAAATTTCGCTTCTGCTTTTGGAGATCTGAGTCAGAAGCGAGAGAAACAAAGCCCTGAAGGAACAGTCCAGAGCTCCTGAAATCTTAGATAACCTGTTGAAAAAATGGTCAAATAGTCAATATTGTACTTGACCCTCGTATCTTCTGCACTCGACTGTTTATTTTTGCAGCTCACATTATATATGTTCACGCTGAACTCTGATGATAAGACTGAAAGAAAACATGCCTCCCATGATTCAGTCCAGCCCTAACTTCTGCATGTAATTTAATCATCAGCTGTCACAAATAATTAACTGAACATCAGCCAGCTTAATTTCGAACTCGGTATTCCGTTATTTTGTAATTGCCTTTTAAAAAGACAAAGATTGCCTTCCAGTTAATTATCAGGAATTCTGTTCCAGTCATAATCATCAGTGTTTCATGTTGCGAACAGTTTGGTCTTTAATACATTGGCATTTAACTACTCATTTATTTTTGTTGGGTCTGTTTTAAGTTTGTAATGTAACATTGTTTCATGGAATTGTTGTTTTGGAGGCAGGTCTGATCTGAAATATTTTGCGAATTTCTTCATACCTTGTTGCAAAACTGATCTTTAGTACGACTTAAGCAAAATGTCACTCTGATGAACTGTGTTGCTAATCACAAAATAGGGGTTTCTGAAAATAGTCAGTGGAATAATATTTCAGGCACCAAGTTACTAAAAAACACACCCTCCAAAAAAAGCCCCAAAACCCAAAATCCATTCTAAAACCCTAAGAAAAACAGCTTTTCAGAGAAGTAAATTTTAAACTTCTAGTTCATTGTGTTCTTTCTGTCTTCAACAGCCACTTAAAACTCAGAAAAGAAACCAGTTTTTCCTAAGGCTTTTCATTTTATTCTTTATCACTTTAAAAGATTGCATTAGTCATTTTGTAATGCTGGAAGTCCTGTCTTCCTGAACACATTCTTAGTTTATGATTATTTTATATTGTCCCATACGAGTTGTACCCTCCGTGTATCACACCCATAACAAAAGGTCCTGCAGATGCTCAGCTGCAGAACTCCAAGAACCTCCTTGGAGTTAAAGAATTGCAAAAATGCTGAGCTTTGGCCCAGCCTGTGTTTCTGCCTCACCCTCGTTCGTGTGGATGAAGCCTTGGCCCAAAGAAAGTTTTGAACCTCTCATTTGGGGAGGGGGAGCTCCAACCACTTTCATCCATGCTGAGTCAGTGAGCTGCAGCTGGGGCAAGGCATTTGAGCTAAAACACTCAAATCCTCCCAGAACTGCAGTATTTATCCATTCTCTCTGCTTCCACATCAATCCTTGTCTTGAATTTGCCTGGTTTTTTTCTGAACCTCTTCTGTTTCTAGCACGCTTTCCAATTATAAGTGATTTTCATTTGTCACAAAGAATTTAGTTGGTCCTAACAAAACAGACCAAAAATAGTTTGTTGTTATTCCTCAAGGACAGATTTCAGAATCACGTAAGCAATTTTATCTCCCTCTTTCCTCCTTTGTTATCATGGCCAAAAATGCGTATGACAATCATGTTGAATGAAAAGCGTATTTATCACTGCACATTATAATTTTGTTTCTTGTTATTCTTGATCTTAAAAAAAAAAACCAAACACCACCAAAAAACATTGCAATTTTGAAAAATCCCCCTGCCCATGACAGGTAGATGTTATGAAAGGAAAGTTGCCTAATGTTAAATTCATTGTCACTGGATCAGCATTATGAAAAAGTTAGTTTTATTCAATCAACTCTATAATAATGTAAGCTGTCACTTGATTTCTGTAAAATTCTCTAGATAAATATCTCATCTGCCCAATTTAATGTCCTGTAACTTTTTTTTTTTTTTAAACTGGAGGCTTTATCCTTTAAAGATTGTAAATGTAACATTGTCAGATATGGAGATGTTTATGTGTTAATGTAAAAGACAATACACAAATAATTGATACTTTGATAAAGGTGTGTTTCTGACACTTGTGTTTTCTGTGTATGCAAAGGTCAAAATGTCTCTGTAATCTCAGCCTATGTTCATTAACTGAAGTTTAATAATTCATACAGTTTACCACTATGTAACTTTAAGAGCTTCACATAGGATGTTGCATTAATCCTTAAACAAATTATTTGTACTTTTTGAGGTGTCTTTCAGTCTGTGCGGATTTCTTACCCGTGTTGCTTTTCTCCCCTGCAGATGGACCCCCTGTTGTGGCTCACTATGATATATCAGACACAAACTCAGACCCAGAAGTGGTAAATGTGGACAATCTGTTGGCGGCTGCAGTAGTTCAAGAGCACAATAATTCTTTAGGAAATCAAGACTCAGGATCTGCCTGGAGAACCAGAGGGCTGCTGAATGAAATGAGTGCTGATACAGGTTTGTTTAAATTCTCTGACATTTGTGCCAGCATTGCCGTTGGTGTCTCTCCCTTTCTTCCTTTCAGTATTTTTATGGTTTATACAGCTGTAAAAGCTCCCTATGTGGATTTTTTGAGAGAAGAGGACAGGTGCTTATTAAAAAGGTCTGACATCTACTCCAAAATACAAGTGATAAAAATTGACAAATATTCCTGCAATATATTTTTGACACTAATTTTCTTAACTATTTTTTCTTCTTATTCTTTTCCCTTTAATTACTACAGGGAACTTAGGTCTGGGGTTTTGGTGGTGGTGTTTTTGTTTTTTTTTCTCAATGAAAGTGAGCTAATCTTGTTACTGAATGATTGATTCTGATGACGTGTGCCACCAGCTAGTCAACTGGTCCTAATCTCATTTTCAGTATTGGGATTGCCTGTGTATGTCTTTTTTTTTGATTTGTCTGTTTATATCTCTAAAATACAAGCATTAATTCTTCACGTATTCCATCTGCATTTCCAGTACCCCTTAGAAAATTGGACAGCCTAGCACCAGGTAAAGATGAGGGGTGAAGAGGTGCTGGTAGGTGGACTTAGCATCTAGAGACAGCCAGGAAATTTCCTTCAGGAATACTGTGGAAGAATTCAGGGAAGTTCATGTAGCTCATGAGCACTGTTCATCTTCTCTAGCAGAAGAGTTAAACAACAGTGTGAAATGCTGCAGTGTTTTGGATGTTAGCAGGGATTATTTTCTATCAGCTTCATCCCACAGCCTTTTATACCAACGTTTTACTTCCTTTCCACTCATTTTTCAACTCTCATATTAGGGTTTCAGGCTGCATAAGACACATAATAAGTCTTGCCTGCTGTGATGGAGCACAACGGGTTTGTGTTTTATGCTGTGTTTCCCGAAGGTGTCCTGCCACGGGGCACCCACATGGGGAGCGTTGTGGTGGCTCTGAGCTGCTTTTCACTGTGTACAAAGCTTAAAGAAACACAATTAGTGGTTCTTTGTAAAGAGATGTTGCATTACTATGGAGTCTACAAGTCCACGATTTGAATATGAGAATCTCTGTGCATTATTTTCACTATGGTCCATGGCTGGATGTTGTTCCAGCCTTTTTGAAGCTTGCCTGTGTTTTCCAAGCTCAGTGGTATTTTTTGCAGGACAGCAGCTGACTGATAGCTGTTTGACCCCTAGCAAGCCCAGTCCTTTATTAAGGGGTTTATTAAACAATTAGAACAGCTGAAATCACCTGTGTTACATAGCACTAATGGATCAGTACACCAAATGAAAGTAAGGAAATAAAAAGTAATGTTTCTTACCAAAATTTCTTCCGCTTTTCGCTTAAAATGCTGCAGTGCAGATAGAATTTTTTTTTTCCTTTCTCCACCTGTATCCAAGGGGACTTGCAGGTAAAATGAAACTGACTTCTTCATCCCTGGGAATATTCATACGGATTTGGTCCTGGTGCTATGGCCACGTCAGCAGCTGAAAAGATGAATCTCTTTTTGTTCATGCATACACCTTACCCTGCAGCCTCAGTACACCTCTGACTGCACCTTTGCCAGTGCTGGCCTTTTCCTACCAGGTCCAGGGCTGCACATTGGGAAAGCAGAATTTTCAAATCTTGCATCTGGTTCACAAGTGTAATCTTCAGCCAGTATCTAGTTTAGCAGACTTTGAAGAATGTGTTCCCATGGGAAAATAACAGCATAAGCAGCTCTATCTAAGTGAAAAATCTTATTACACTATCACATCTGTGTGCACGGGCAAATATTTGGGGCTGTTTTGCAAGCCCTGGTGGTGTAGGGCAAACAAAACATCACTTTGGGCGTCATCCTAATGTTCGTGCGAAGAAATTAACAGTGTGGGCATGTTACTAGGCATGAAATTTGTATGGCCAGAGGCAGTAAATCTGTCTGTCTGTGTGCTACAATCCCGATTAACACTCAGCTACTCTTGCAGTATTTACTCTGCTAATCATGATTTTGCTACTGCTAATTATCTTTCTGTTGTCTCAACTTAAAGCTATGGTAATATGTGGGAGCTCTTTTGGGACTCCAATTTATACCTCTGGGGATTCTTTTTAGGGTTATTTAAGAGCTGGTCTGCCTTGCTCCTCTGCCAGACATTACCCTGACAAGAAAACAAAGGGTAGTATGGCATTAAAACAAGATATTATGGCCATCCCATTCCATCCCCTCCCATGGGCAGGGACACCTTCCACTATCCCAGGTTGCTACAAACCCCATCCAGCCTGGTCTTGGATATTTCCAGGGATGGAGCAGCCACAGCTTCTCTGGGCAGCCTGTGCCAGGGCCTCAGCACCCTCGTGGGGAAGAACAACTTCCCAATGTCCAATCCAACCCTCCCCTCTAGCAACGTGAAACCCCCAGCAAGTGAATCAAAGCCTCTGAGCACTTCCATTTCATGTTTCACAGTCGGCCCAGCCACTTCTATTAAAGAAATACCCATGACTCGTTTTGAGGTTTTCTCACAGTCAGTGATGTTTGCAAAGAAACGTTCAGCTGAACTGCAATGTTAGGAAGAGACTGTCTGGGCTATTAATTTAAGTTCAGCTGACAAATAGTTTTTTGTCTTGTGAGGTGGAAATTCCTCCTTCAGGTACCTGGCAGCACATGAGTTTCCTTCCCTGCTAACCCTGATCCCATCACCATGGATCTTAGCTTTCCAAAAATTGAACATACAGCATGGTCTCTGCCTCTACACAAGAGCTGGAGAGGGACTTTGGACAAGGCATGGAGGGACAGGACATAGGGAATGGCTTCCCAGTGCCAGAGGGCAGGGCTAGATGGGATATTGGGAAGAAATCCTGACCCATGAGGGTGGTGAGGCCCTGGCACAGGTTGCCCAGAGAAGCTGCCCCCTCCCTGGAAGTGTCCAAGGCCAGGCTGGACAGGGCTTGGAGCAACCTGGGATAGTGGAAGGTGTCCCTGCTCATGGCAGGGGGTGGGTCTGGATGAGCTTTAAGGTCCCTTTCAATTCAAACCGTACTATGATTCTATTTGCTTGCATCTTTCCTGAGTGCTTAAAGCAGTCATTAGAAAGTTTTCCTGGCACTTGTTTCAATTTTAATTTCTTCTGTGTCCTTTTAATCTCCCTAGGGGTATAATCAGTTCTGTGTGTTCGCACACCTTTGAAATCCTGTGGATCATTATTGCTTCTCCTCCTCCTCTCATCTTCAAGGAGCTGTCCACTCAAACTAGATACACATAAAATGCTCACCAACTCTCAAATTTCCTGCTCAACAAATTACTCTTCCCCTGTGTAGTACAGCTGAGCAAGTGATTTTTCAGAAGTAGGTAGTATCAGCTACTTCATGGCTGCCCAGTGTCCCTCAGGCTAATGATAAAGAGAGGCAGTGGAATGAATCATCTTCTCTTTTTCCTGGGAAAAAAAAAAAAAAAGAAGAAGTTATATCTTTTAATTAATTGATTTTTTAAGAAATCTATTTTCTGTAAGAGAAATAATAATTTCGGCTGCCTCGTGTTTCCCATGCAAGTATTATCCTGTATGACTCAACACAGCTTCACTAATTGGGGTGAAGAACCTTCTTAGCAGCACTTGGCAGAGAAGGCAAAAACGTGCCACACTTGCTGTGAGTATTTAGAGAGGGCTTGTGGTTTGACTGACTGACAAAACTGGATGGCATTGAGGAACTGTAACAAAAAACCAGCCCTGCTGCATGTGGAAGTTAAGAAAATGACTTTTTCTTTTCAAGGATTTGTAATAATGTTAGAGCAGATGTGTGAAGCAGCATAGCCAGAAACTGATGGGTTTGCTGTGTTTTTTTCACTGACCATCTTCCCCTAGTTTTTTTTATTTAAAGAAATTAAATTAATTTTCCTTGATGTGTGGGATGTTTCTGTCCAGCCTGTAAGCTTTTTTTGCTATAGTATCATGGTGTTTCCTTAGATTCTTTTGTTTCTTAATGTCGAAGAGGTTTAGGGACAGTCTAACTCTTAGCACTGTCAGAACATTTCAGCTGGAAATTATAGTTGTTCTTGGTGCAAGAGTCAGGCTTTGTTCACATTTGTGTGACAGCACCATCACCAGAGCTACTGACACTGGCTAAATCCAGTGGTTTTCCTGTATCAGGAAACTGTGAGTTGAAAAAACTTGGTCTAATGAGATTTTCTAATCTCAGTGTTGTTTTGTTTTTTTGTTAGGTTGGGAAACTCCTTTTCCAGCTGATTTCTGAGTCAGTAAGCTGTTAAACACTGTCTGTATTCCCGTTTTCCCCATCTGTAGGTCGTTTGGATCCAGGCTTACTTGCAGGTGACAAAACCTCTTGTGGCAATGCCCAGGCCAACGAAGAAATTAACATTGCCTCTTCTGACAGCGAAGTAGAGATTGTTGGAGTTCAGGAACATGCCAGGTATGAATTATTTCTTCTTGCTCTAACAGTACTTTAATTTTATCAGAAAGTCTGTATTACCAAAATCAATAAAGAAAGAACTGCTGGCCTTCACTTCTGTAGTTACCCATCCATGAGTGATGCCCAAAAGGCAGCAAATGTTGCACTTCTTTTTTCTGTTCTGCTGGTCATGGTGATGTCAGAATTTGTTTTTCTTTAGAAAGTGACCAACTTGATAAATATTCAGATTAAACTTGTGGTTCAGTATCAAACATTAATTGGCTGAAGATGTGTAGTATAAAAATACCAAATATTGAGATACTACATGTACATACATTGGTAATTCAGATTTTAAAGAAATATGTGAATATGCAAATAATTCAGTGAAAATCTTTATGTGGGTTCTTGTTTCCTTTCAAAATATCAAGGTTTTTTATCAGCTTCCACTTTATTTAATTAATCAGTAGGGGTAAAAATACTATCTTTTTTTCAATGGCTAATGTCATAAGATATCCCCTTTAAGTTAAAAATCGGATCATTATGAATCTTGGGTTTATTTCAAGATTCAAGAGAGGTCAAAGTGGATGAGGGTAAGGGTGGCAGAGATGTCTCTCCCTCTCAGAAACCGGTCCAGCTGTTCTTCTTGGCAGGCATTTTTTGATGTTACTCTTCGTCTTTAGCCTATGGTCGTTCCTTGGCTTAAAATATTATGAAGCAGTTGAACAAAACTGACATTTTCTTATAGTGTGGAGCATGAATTTGGCAGAATAAAACCAAGTTAAAACAGTGCATAGACAAGCTCCTTCCAAAATACTCTGCTGCCTGGTTTGAATCCTATTTAGAGTTTCATTTCTCTTGCAGGTCTAGGCTTGCAGTTATGAAGTATTGATGGGCTTCTGACAGGGTGTCGTTTGGACAAGGGTTAGGTGTTTGATCAGTATTTTCTGCATGCTTAGTTAGTGTGGTATTTGGATCCTGGTTTTCCTCGTGCTCCCTGTTCCGTGTCACCGTTGGGCTGGTGTGGGTCATGACACCTTGGAGTTTGTCCATCGTTTGTAGTTCTTGAGATTGTTAGTGAATTGGTGCTGCTTCTCATCACTGGGATATTACTTGGCATCTTCTTAGGACGCCAAGTCATGTTTTTCAGTTTGTTTAATTTTTCTCTGGTAGATTGGTTTTTTTAAATCATGCATGCATATAAACCAGTTTTCCTCTAGTTTTTCCTAGGAGATTTTTTTTTTAACTCCTCCTTTTTTTTTTTCTTTTTTTTTTTTTTTTAAATTGCCATTACTTGGTATCTTCCCTTAGCTGCAGATTGGAAGCATGTTCCCTCAGCTCATGTTTGACTGAACGTTTTGCTGTTGGCTGCTTGCGTGACTAGTTTGAGGATAAACACTTTTATTTTTCCGAGGTTCCTTTTCTGTGAGATAATTTATGGCTTGGTTTTCATCATCTTCAGGAAGAAAAGTTAGTCTTAGCTTTGCCTGAACACTGAGGACTGTTCTCAGAATGGTGCACCACAGTCCCTGAGACCAAACATCATATTTAATTTGCCCTGTCTACAAGCTTTTCTTGCCAGTTATGCTTAAAAATATTTCTCCTTAAAAGAAAGCTTTAAAAGAAAGAAATCTCATAGATTAGAAATCCCATTCGTTAGAGTTCCAGGATCTTATTGCTAATTCTTTGTAGATACATGCTTTATATATATATTTTTAAGACTGAAGAAGTAATAAAAAAGCCAGTCTGAACATCACATCTAAACCTAAGCAGCGTATCTGAGAAGGCAATGAGACATTTATATTCAGAGAAGTTACAGCTCAGAGAATGAGATTTTTCATTCTATTTCATGAAACTCCAACCAGAACCAAGAGAGCTGAGCATAACGTAAGTAGTTTTGGAGAAAATAAATAGCACGGACTTAAATTGGAATAAATAAAATGTAAATGTCAGGGATATTTGATCAGTGCAGGAAATTTGAGTTCCTGAAATACACGCACCTTCACAAAGAAGTGGGAAAAGGTTACCCCAGCAGCCAGCACACCTCGTGTTCATCCATGCAGCCAGGAGCAGCTACAGCCACTACCAGTCCTTACAAGAGCAAAACAATTTTTGGAGCAGTAGGTATCAAGTTTTATTAGTGCCTGTGTAGGATTTACAGCTGGAAATGGAGTGATCATCCTAAAGCCTCTAGTAAATTCCTGTCATCACTTCATCATACAGCAAAATTACTCTACCTTTCAATTTGCTTTTATTTTTTTCTAATTGCTGTTAATTTGTGCTTCGTTTGTTATGTATTTGCTATGGATATAATAGGTAAAAATGCTGTGTGGGTAGGTACCTGTGTGTCCTTCTTCAGCAGGGCACTGGATCCTTATCTTCAAATGCACCTTTTAGTCTCATTGGCTGTAGTCACTTAAAGCTTAAATGTTTTGCTGAAGTGGAGCTGAACTGTTGTCAGTGAGCACTTCCCAGCGTGTTTGTAGTTTTCAGTCATAAAGACCAAAACAAAATAAATCAGATGTAACAGCTGTAATAACATAATAAGCAAGATCTCTTCTGCAATTATTGTAATGAAAGTATCATTGCCTCCTTGTTTTAACATGGCTTTGATTTAATATTGCAATATAGCTTTTCTTTTTGTCTCAGGCAGCCTCACTTCAAATTTTTCTCTTTTTAAAAATTCCAGTGGGTAAAGCTGCTATCAGGAAACTGTGCATGGTACTACACATGGTAGGGCAGGCTTCCTCAAGATCCTTGGGATTCACGCACATATATTTTAAGGACTATCACCTTACACCCGCTGGCATTCCTTTAGAATAATTTAATCCCCATCAAATCCCCAAATTTAAATTTAGCTTTGTTCACTGGGTGATCAGGATGCCACAGACTCGGCAAGTGGAGAATCCAGTTTGGAGAGGGATGTGCTAACCAGAGGCCGGTAAAACGCTGGAGGTGGGGATCTCGTGGCTGAGTTGAGCAGTGACCCTGACGCTGTGCGTGTCCCTCTCCTCGCTGCAGGTGTGTTCATCCCAGGGGAGGGGTGATCCAGAGCGTGTCCTCCTGGAAGCGCGGCTCGCCGTTCGGGAGCGCCCAGCCCGCGCAGCCATGGACAGCAGTGGCTCCCCAGCAGAACTGGTCCTCGCCGCCAGAAGTGGTGGACCTCACTCTGGACGAGGACACCAGGCGCAAATACCTCCTGTAACGCCGCGTCACTGTGCTCCTGCCCCTCCCCTCCCACCCTCCCTGGCACAGAAGTTCAGTGGTTAAAGCGGCACCTCCAGAGGCCCCATCCTTGGCACTATGAAACCCAACCCCGCGGCGTTTCTCCACGTCCACAGGAATGTAGTCTGATTTCAGTATCACTTCCAATGGTTTTGCCTTCTCCGAGGAGGACTCCTGCCCAGAATTAACAGCACCAAATATAAAACACATCTGCAGTTACTAACGTGTGCGTGTATATCTGACGAAATAACTGCGTGCAAACTTACATCCTCCCACCTTCCCCACCTCCCAACTCCAGGACGTTTTTAATTTATCAGTATCTTGAGTTTGTTAGTAGAAGTTAGTGTGTTGCTGTGTGAGCATCAGTGATTTTGAGAAATGCTGTGTCCTCACTGATTTCAGTGGAGCTAGGGGGTGTTCAACACTTCCAAAATTTGGGCCAGGAGTATTTTTACACAAGCTGATTTGGTGTTGTTACCAGCAGGAGGGATTGTCTTTAATGCAAACAGCCCATAGCAAATGCACTGAACAGCTTTTAATTAAAGCATTTTTATTTTCGATGTAATTTATAGTTTATACTCTTCAGTGCTGAGTCTTCTGTCTACTTGACTACTGTGTTTCACTGGTCAATTCCCACAGCTTGGAATGGCTAAAATAGTAATAGTAGTGACTTAGGAAGAGCTGATCATTGCAAAAGCACAGGAGAAGATAATAAAAAGGCCCAGCATCCCTCTCCTTTTTAATTATAGCTGAACTTTTTTACCTTTATCTAAGTACTGCCTGGAGTAGATGAAGGAGACTAATGAAATGTTTTACTCATAGTCCCCATTTCTACTGGTGCTTGTTTGCTTCATTCGCCATCTCGAAAATTAAAAAACAAATCCCAAGCAAATTCCAAAGCACCAGTCTGGGAAAGGAGTGTTCAGCTGCGAACTGTTCCTGGAACTTGTAGGGCCACTCAACTGCTTAAAACTCTGTCCTAAAACATGTTGCAGGATCAGGGTCAGAAACTAAGGTTGTGGTTTGTTTGTTTTGTGTTTTAATTAATAATCTGCACCATTTCCCTGGCTTTCAATCATGTCTCTCATGGTAGTTTTGGAAATGCCATGATTCAGGAAACGCTTTCTACCAGAATATTTATTTACCAAAATCAATGGAACTACTCACTTTAGTGGGCTGCAGTTTCTGTGGTGTATATGGAAATTCCTGCCCCTCGTCTATCATTTTGAGCTTTTCCCAAGGCAAAAACCAAAGATTAGACTTTAAAAAGGTAATATTATTCACTTGAAATGTCTGCTGTGCAATTGAAACATTCCTTCATATTCCGGGTGTTTCTATTGGGAATTCTGTACACCTCTGCCATTAGATTTTCCACAATTTAATGCTGAACAGGGGTGGTCAGGACATGGGAAATTCTGCTTTCCTTTCATGTCGTCTGGTTTCAAAATTTATTTGGCTTCCCATAATTTTATCTGTGGGCAAAACAAAAAAGTTAAAATAGAATTACCTGTGTTGTCACATAAAGGAAAAACAGCCCAGCAGGGGGGTACAGTTAGTAACAAACATCTGTTTTTCCTGTGTTGTCACATAAAGGAAAAACAGCCCAGCAGGGGGGTACAGTTAGTAACAAACATCTGTTTCTTCCATTAGCAGAACAGTTCATCCTGCACTTTACAGAGCAGCTAGGTAAGGATTGCTATTCCCGTTTCCAGCTTTCTAGAACATTGAACATAAGTGTCTTGCATGGCCAGAAGAATATCTGTGGTGTTTTTAGTGACCGATCCTTTCTGCGGGAGGGGAGCGTGGATGGAGCCTGTTGGTCCCGCAGGGAAAGGCCCCGTGCTGCTCTGCCCGTCCTTTCTCCTCGCGTTTCCATCAGCTCTGGGCTCACACACCTGCTGTAAAGGAAACTTTGGAACAGCCACCTCCTGTGGCTGCTCCTTCCCGTTTCACAGAGTCTCCTGAAGACCAGTGGTGAAGAAAGCTGCAGGGACCCGTTTGCAGTCCTTCCGTGAAAAAATGCAGACTAACTCTCCTTGTTTTTCAGTTTGTATATGATGTGACTTCCACGTGTACATAAAAACGACTGCCTCCTAACCTAACTTCCTCCAACTGTGCACTGTGTTTGTTTAAACAGCTCATGTATGGTAGTCTGATGCAGGTTTTCTTTTATTTAAAACACTATGTATTTTCTCTTAACGAATTTCAAGGCTAGTGATCTGAAAAACCGCAATCACTGGATAGGTAGGAAATGGTTTGGTTTTGTTTCTTTAATTTTTTTAATTTTTTTTTTTTTTTCAAACTTCTATTTTTTAAAAAGAGCAAAAATGTGCCTGGGCGGTTTTTGCTCTTCTCAGCAGGAAAGAGAAAAGTTAGCCATTGTATGGCTGAGAACCAATGCACTTGGGGCCTGGTCCAGAACCCACTGGGGTCGGTGTGGGGCTGCCCATTGACTTCAGTGTGCATTGGCTCGAGCCCTTCAGGGTTTAGCAGTTTTCCTGAATTGCTGGAGTGTGAACTTGGAATCTTCTATAGTGAAGACAAATCATTGCTCAGAAAATAAATGTTTAAAACGTGCGACTCTAGTTAAAAATAAAATTTGATTCTTCTCGACACTCACTATTTAGTTCTCATTTTCCATCTAGTATTTAATGGTCTTTGGAGAGAAATAATAATAAAACAGAGTGTTATATATATATAAATATATATATTTTTGGTGCAAGATGAGACCTTCTGTTTTTTGAAACAAGTCTGTAGCATAAAGGTTAAACTATTTTAAGACAAAATAAAATAGAGTGTATTATTTAAACAATATCAATTTGTTGGGTTTTTTTTTTTTTTTCCATTTCCGTCAAATATGCTGCTGTTTGTCACATCTCCAAATTGAATCCGTAAGTTCTGGGTTACAGCTATCCCAGGTTGCTCCAAGCCCCATCCAACCTGGCCTTGGACACTTCCAGGGATCCAGGGGCAGCCACAGCTGCTCTGGGAAACCTGTGCCAGGGCCTCACCACCTACACAAAGAAAATTTCTCCCCAGTATCACATCCTACCCTGCCTTCTGTCCATTTAAAGCCATTCCCTGTGTCCTGTCCCTCCGTGCCTTGTCCCAGTCCCTCTCCAGCTCTCCTGGAGCCTCTTTAGGCACTGACCGGGGCTCTGAGCTCTCCCTGGAGCCTTCTCTTGTGCAGGGGAACACTCCCAGCTCTCCCAGCCTGGCTCCAGAGCAGAGGGGCTCCAGCCCTGGGAGCATCTCCGTGGCCTCCTCTGGGCTCTCCAGCAGCTCCAGGTCCTCCCTGTTTTGGGGCTCATTGTGCCCTGCAGAATCCCTTCCAGGGATGCAATTTCAGCACAGCCTCCACCTCCCCACAAACCTGAGTCCTCCAGGTGTCTGAGCAACCTTCCCACCATTATTTCTCTGACTGCATCCCCCTGTCCCATCCTCCCTGATGACTTCTGCTGGTCAGTGAGACTGATGCCACAGGGCAGGTCCTCTCTGACCAGGGCGGTGGTGCCAAGGTGAGCTGTGTTCAGAGAACCACAAAATTGTATCAGGGAATTGGGAGCCACAGGTAAAGAGGAGGATGGTGAAGTACAACTGCACTGTGCTGAACTTGGGGTCCTGCTGCCTGCCAGCCTTCTCACAGGCAAAATGGAAATGGGAGTAGGACTAATATAATTCAGTATATTTCCAGTGTTTTCCATGTATTTATCACATGAGAAAGCTCTCAGTGAAAATCAGGAAGGCCATTTATCCATGTATTTTAAGTAACAATATGGAAAACGAAGGTAAAGAGAGTTGGTTTTCAGCCTCACCGAGTCCTTGGCATTTGTGAAGCCTGAAAATACAAATTCTGGGCCTGATAGTCGTTGCAGAGGTGGGCACCAGTCTCAGATTTTTTTTTGTATTTATCAGCGACTGAGGGAGAACAGCGCTGTGGAGATTGGTGCAGATTTGTGAAGAGGACAGATAAAATAGTTCCTGAATATTTTTTTCTCCATCACTGAGAGATACCCGGAATCTATAGGCTTCAGGATACACTGAATGGGAAGCTTAAAATTTCTCCTGTGGCCCTTGGTACTGCCTTATGTAGGAGCCACTTGACTTTGTGGGAATTTTTATTTCTGGGGCAACAGAAAAACTGATCAAAGCTACCCAAACCAGGTTAAATTTTGTATCGTGCTTTTCCCAGTGAATTAGTTGCAATGCAGATTAATTTTGTGGCGGAAAGTTTGTTTGTCTGCCTTGAAATGAGGACTGAAAGGGTTTTACTAAGTGGATTAGTTCCCCGGTTCCCTGGAGAATCTGTAAATGGTGTTCTTTGCTGAAGGCATCACCTCCCTTGGCTGAAATACTACCAGTTTTGCGTCTCTTTTTTGGGGCTGTCATCTCTGAATGTCAGCTGCTGTGGCTTTCTCTCCAGAGCACCCCAGGGATGCAGTTTCCCTTCTGTCTGCACAGGGAAGGAGCAGAACGCCTGCAAAATGCAAACTTGGGATGGACAAACCCTGCATTTACTGACAACTTTGGTGCAAATAAGGTGAAATCCTCGCCTTACTGATGCTAAAGGGCAGACAAGGATCCAACCCCACTCCTCCAGCTCCCCAGTCTATATCTTGAGTTTTTCAAAAGCAAATGCAATCCCGAGAGTCCTGACAACTGCTGATTCACAAATGCCCCTTGGAAGTTTTCTCATGGATCTGGTTAGTCATCTGGATTTGTAATTCAGTTTAAATTTAGAATTGAGTGCCAGCCACTGGGAAGGAAACATCTTTCAGACAGTCTCAGGGCAAAGCTGGAGTGGGCAGGGGGAAAGCTGTCTGGAAGTTTAATTTCAGATAATTTTCTACACTTACTCGCTGCATCGGCATCTTCGGGTGAATCCAGGGCAACCACATCAGAGCTGGGAAAACAAACAAGAGTCCTCTGTCAAATTCATTTTCCATTGCTGTAGGTGCTGTGAATTGAACACAGCTCCTGGAACCTGACTGGTGCCTCTGATGAAATGCCATCTGCAGCTGAGGAGAGCATTTGCTTTGTCCCTGGCTGGCCCGTGATCAGCGACACCCAAAACTTTCACATTTCGTTTCTTCCAGATCCTCGTGTGTCTACCTCAAACTTGGAATCGCTGAACTTCGGTGAACCCCAATGTCAGGCCAATCACAGAATCACAGAATCATTTGGATTAGAAGGGAACTTAAACACCATGTAATTCCAACCCCCTGCCATGGGCAGGGGCACCTTCCACTATCCCAGGTTACTCCAAGCCCCGTCTAACCTGGCCTTGGACACTGCCAGGGATGGGGCAGCCACAGCTGCTCTGGGCACTGTGCCAGAGCCTCATCACCCTCACAGGGAAGAATTTCTCCCCAATATCCCATCTAGCCCTGCCCTCTGGCACTGGGAAGCCATTCCCTGTGTCCTGTCCCTCCATGCCTTTGTCCCCAATCCCTCTCCAGCTCTCCTGGAGCCCCTTTAGGCACTGGCAGGGGCTCTGAGCTCTCCCTGGAGCCTTCTCTTCTCTGGGTTGAGATTCCAAGACCAGAATACAAAATCACAGTGAACAAATCCTAATAAAAAGGGGGATAATTTCAAAAAACAACCTCATAACATGTCTAGGACAAGGCCTGGGAAGTTGAAAATGCTGTTTAGTTCAAACTTCCCCCGCC
Organism: Callaeas wilsoni; assembly: GCA_013398955.1. NCBI lineage: Eukaryota > Metazoa > Chordata > Aves > Passeriformes > Callaeidae > Callaeas > Callaeas wilsoni. Next base: position 47,388 of record VWPU01011175.1, read on the forward strand.
CCCATAGCAAAAGGAGAATGAGCCCCTGGTACCCATCTAAGAGACCTCCACACCTCCCAAGCATTTTCTGCGGTTGGGATGCTGTGAAAACATAGTCTCAGGCCATTTAAAACCCCATCCCACTTGGAGCTGATGAATCCTTGGCTCCTTGGACAATCTCTCCTTCTTCCATCTGCCTGTCAAAAGGAGGAATTATGGCAATATTTAAAGCAGTCCTGCCTGGGCATGGCACAATGCAGGGAGTGAGCTTTCCATGAGGGGCTGAGCTCCATGACAGCCAAAAGAGTCTTATTTAATGCTTTATTTTCCCAGTAAGCAGCAGGATGGCATACTACAGCCAAGTTTTTGGAGGGGTGGTGCAGCGCTCCCTCATCCTTCGATGGCCAGTGTGAGGTCTTGCCCTGGACCAGCATTCCTAGCTTGTCCAGGGGTACAGAAAAACTCTAAAATACTCATAAAAGTTATAAAAAATTGCTCAGATATTAGCTTTACATCTGCATCCTCTCCTTTCCTGTGCCCCAAGGAGAAATCCCTTTAATTCCTGGAGCTGCAGGCTCGACTCAGCCTGCTCCCAACCGCACAGAAAGGCTGGGAGAGGTGGGTGGGTGAAGGTGAAGGTGAAGGTGAGGAGCATCAGCAGCATTCTTTTTGCAAGGGAGGCAATAGCAAAGATTTTTAGTTTGGTTTGGCCACTGGTATTTTCTCTCAGGAAGCCCTGGCTGGAAGCAGCCCCTGAGAAGGCACTAGATGGCACCAGAGCCAGAGGATACGGGATCCAGGCTGCCGTCTCACCCTCCTCTGCATCCCCCAGAACGGGGAAAGTGCCCTCGAAAACAGGCAAAAGGGCTTCTGGATGTGAAAAGACCAATTTTTGTTTTTATTTTCCTAACGCTGCTGGACCCAGTTGCCTTGGTCAGACCCTGTCCATGCAGCCAGCATCCATCCTAAGGCAGGGAAAAGGGCCCCAGGAAGAGCAAAAGAAATCAAATCATCTGAATTGAATACTGAAATTAAATTAACCAGCTGTGATTTTGAAGTAATTAACCACTGATGAGTCGTTTCTCCAGATATTAAGCCCAGGATCTGGGAATGTGGACAGGGATTGCTGACCTCGCCTTATTCTTGGTTATTGCAAACCAAGGAGCTGATTTCATAAATAAAATAGTACAATGTCCTAGATTAGTGGCAGAATTTGTGCGATTTTCCAGCAAAGCATTTTTCCAGGAGAGGGCTTTCCTTTCACCATAATTCTTGCAGTGCTCATGGTTCCATCCCAAAGCCGCTGCTGCAGGGAGCTGGTGGCATACTGGGATGGAGAGAACATTGGGGGACAACCAAGGAAAATACACCAAAACCTCTGCTCCCCAAAATTAAGGGCAGGATGGAGGAGAAAGCTTGAATTTGGGGCCATTCTTCTTGAAGCAGGGTGATGTGACACATCCTAAAGCCCATCCCTGCCCTTGCCTTAGGGAGGCACAGAGGCAATAATGAGTATGTGAGCTTAAAACTCTAATTGGAAGGAAAAATTAAATCAGCCCAAATATCCCACTTTGGACTCAATGTAGTGAATCTTCACTAGCTCCCATTTTGCAACAACTACCACAAGTCAGAAAAACCTCACCTTTGTTTTGTCATCTGCCACACCCATACAAATGGAGAATGAAATTCCTCGAAGAAAAAAGAATTCATTTCTAGCAAAATGTTAAGATATAAATGGGCCATCATAGAATCATTGAATTGCTTTAGTTGGAAAAGCCCTCCAAGAGCATCCAGTCCAACCATTCCCCCAGCACAGCCAAGGCCACCACTGGCCCAAGTCCCCGAGTGTTTTTAAATCCCTCCAGGGATGGGGGCTCCACCGTTGCCCTCTGGACAGCCTGTTCGGATGCCTGACCACCCTTTTTATCAAGATCTTTTTCCCTAATATCCACCCTCTCCTCCCCTGGCCCAGCCTGAGGCCGTTCCCTCTCCTCCTGTCCCTGTTCCCTGGGAGCAGAGCCTGACCCCCCCGGGTGTCCCCTCCTGTCAGGGAGTTGTGCAGAGCCCCAGGGTCCCCCCTGAGCCTCCTTTTCTCCAGCCTGAGCCCCTTTCCCAGCTCCCTCAGCCGCTCCTGGGGCTCCAGCCCCTTCCCCAGCTCCGTTCCCTTCCCTGGACTCATGACACTTGTCCCCTTTGCACCATAAATTGTGCTCCCTCATGAAATGAGCTGGGGAGGGCTCTGGATGTGTGCTGGGTTCCTTCAAGCTGCTGTGAGCTCCCAAAAATCCTCCTTTCAGGGAAAAGGGAAAAAACACCTCCTGGGCCACATATCTGAAATAGGCTATGGCAAAACAATTGCAAAGTGTTTTCTCTCTCTCCTTTTCTCTCCTCCCAAGTGGCTGCTCTTTGGAGCTGAGGTTTTCACCCATTTTCTTATTTTATCTCCATAAAACTGGAAAATTGAAATGCTGAAATGTTACACTTTAATCAAATGCATAATGATTTCCTCTAGTTTGCCTCTCTCTCTCTCTTTTTTTTTTTTTTTTAAGTAAAGAAACAAGGTAAGAAGCAAAAGAGAAAAAAATACAGGGAGGCAGAAAATAAAGCAGAAAAATAACCCGAGATTAAATGTCAGTGTAAAGAAATCTCAAATAAACTCCTTCCAGTTTCTGAGTCCCCGCTAGGGTTTGGGTTGCTGTTGCTCCCAGGCATGGAACAATGGTATTTGCTGTAGAGATTTCCCCTCCTTTTTCACCCTTTCTTTATCCCTGTTGCCTTAAGTTTTTTCACCATCACTCTTCCCTGCAGTGATTTCCCTGGACAACAACCACTGTTGCTCCCCCAAGCCCAAAAGGCTTTGTGCCTCCTCCACCTGAGACCCTCAGAACCACAAACCCAAACCACTCTGGGATTCCAAAAAACAGCCTCTGGGGGGTGTGAGAAGTCCCTCTCGAGCAAACCACGGGCTTCAAAACTGCTGGACAAAGCCCTTCACTGGGGGCTGTTCCACCGTCCTGCCTGGGGCCAGCCAAAAAAATCCCGATTCTGAAGAAAACTGACTCATCAGTTTTTGAGCCAGTTGAGACCATCCCGACTTCCCAAAGGGTTTCACCCAGCTTGGTTTTGCAGAGGTGGTGAAAAGCCCCACCCCATATCAGACTGAAATTACTGAGGGCTTTGGGGTGGGCAGAGGGTGGGGGGCAGATCTCGCGGGTCTGGGAATTAGGGTCACCCTCAGACCTGCCCGAGGATGGTGCTGATGTGCCGTCACTTTTATAGGTACTGGAGATCCTCCTGGATAAGGGGAGAATCCTTCCCCATGGCACCGAGGGGAGAGACGCTCCCGGTGCCTCGATGCCTGTGCCTGCAGCAACCCCAAAACACCCACCCCACGGGGACACCCGTGTCACATGCGACACCCACGAGGCCAGAGAGCATCCCACTCGGAGCGGAATTTCATGGCGACAATTTTTAAGGAGCGCCTGGGGCAAAGGTGGGAGGATGCCCCAAACGGGGGGTGCTGGACCCCAAAAGCTGCACTGGGGCTCACCAGCAGGCACTAGGCGGGCAGGAGGGAGCCAGGGGCTAATTTTAACAGCAACCTGTGCCTGCGGCATCTGCGGAGACGTGCGGAGCGCCAGCGAGGGATCGGGTGTCCCGGGAAGGGCGGGAATGTGTGTGCGGATGCAAAGCAACAGCAGCGAGGGCTGAGCCCCGTGAAATGCCCGGGACAACTGCGGCGGGGCCGGGGGCCACCGGAGCAGCTGCCTGAGGCAACTGGGGCTGCTGGAAGGGCTGCAGCCCCGGCCCGGGGCCAGCAGCCGTCTCAGGGGACCGCGGAGGGGATGCTAGGCTGTTTTGCAGGGTCCTGGGATCCGTCCCGCAGCCATCAGAGCGGGGATGGGCCGGGGGAGGCAAGGTGGGCATCCCTCCTTGTCTGATTCACGCGTGGGTTTGGCTGCGTCACACCCCGCGGGCTTTGGAGCGCTTGAAGAAGTGTCCCTTTGCAGGGTGTGTGTGACACAGCCAGCTCGACATCACACCTTGATGCTGGGGGTGATGTGTTGCTGCTGACAGGGACGGGTGGGAAGTAGCTGTTGGCTTGTTTTTCCATGCTGCGGCACAAACGGGGCTCAGGAAGCCTTTCGTTACAGCATAAACATGGAAAATTAGATTAGATTGGATGTAAGGAAGAAGTTTTTTATGGTGAGGGTGGTGAGGCCCTGGCACAGGCTGCCCACAGCAGCTGTGGCTGCCCCATCCCTGGAAGTGTCCAGGGCCAGGTTGGAGGGGGCTTGGAGCAACCTGGCATAGTGGAAAGCCTCCTTGCTCACGGTTTTAGATAAGCTTTAAGGTCCCTTCCAGCCCAAACCATCCTGGGATTCTAGGAAAAAAGGTGAAAAAACAAATTTTGCTCTTTCCTTGGAAACATTAATGCTGTTGGGACATCATGTGCTGCCTGCCAGTACTGAGGCAGGGCTGGGTGAGCCCTGGGGTGGGCAGTGCTCTCAGCAGCTTGGTGACAGCAGGGGACAAGGCTCAGCCTTTCCCTGCCAAGAGCCCCCCATGAGTCAGTGCAGCCTCCTGGAAGGCACTGAGCAGGGTAAGGCAGGAGGGGAAATCCAAGCTGGGATGCAATGAAGTGTGCACCGGGAGGCAGTGGACACATGGAACTTGTCCTGCTCCCGTTTGAGGGGAGCTCGGAGCAGCAGCTGTGTGAACATGCCCAAAAGGACCCTTTTGGGTGGAGGTTGCAGCTCGGGAGCAGGCTTGAGGGAGAGCTGGCAGCTTTCCCTTCGGATCAAGTTAATCCTTCCCAGGCATCTGCCCTGGGGCTGCGGGACTGGCAAGGAAGGGGTTACACAGATCCAGGTTACCAAGCTCACGTTTTTATTCAGATGGCGAGAAAAAAATCCAAAAAAACCCCCCAAACAACCCCCAAACAACAAACCCAGAACAAACCCACAAACTCAACCCAACGACAGACCCAATGCCATAATCCAGGCAGACAAATCCATCGCACATCCGCGTCCGAAGGCTGCCGGGCGCTTAAACCTGCCAGATGCACGAGATGGATAAGGCTAAGCAGGGATTAAGGGGGCTCCCCACGGCGGGATGGCGGCTGCAGCGGGCGGGGGGAATGGGAGCAAAAGAAAAAAAACAGCCTGGGCAGGGTGGGAAGGCCATGGAAAAGTCACTTTGCAGCAGAGTGAAAAGATTCCCCGGATCCTGCGCTTTGACAGAAATCCCTCCCGCACAACGGGGGCTTCTGACTCCATTAAAACAGTTTAAAATCGATATGAGTGTCTGTTAGGGGTTTTTTTAGGGGTGACTCGCCCTTCTTTAGGCTGTGGGGGTTCATTGCACCAGCAGGTGGGTGGCTCCGAATTCCCAGGGGTTTCCAGGCGCTCTCCACAACCCTCCAGGCTTGGCCGGAGCCATTTTAGGTCAGTGATGCCCCAACGGATAAATTCTGTCAGTAACTGGGGCGTCAACACAATAGGCCACTGTGTCACCCATGGGGAGGAGAGCGGGATGGGGATGGGGACGGGGATGTGGACGGGGATGGGGACGGGACTGGGATGGGGACGGGGACTGGGATGGGGACAGGGAGGAGCCGCCCGCAGCCCTGCTTTGGGCACAGGCTGACGTGTGCTTCCCGAGTGCCACGGCGAGGGATGAGTGGCAGGGAGCGCTCCAGACGTGTGACCTGCGCGTGTGTGTGGTGTGGGAGGGGACAGGGGCTGTGGCCAGCGGGCAGCACGAGCGTGTGCCCGGGTGCAGACGTGTGTGTGTGTGTGTGTGTGTGTGTGTGTGATGTCTGTGTGTGTGTGCGCTCGTGCGCGGAGCTGATGTGTGTTCGCGTGGGAGAACGGATGGGCGGGTGCCGGATGGATGGTGGACAGAGGGATGGATGGATATGGATGGATGGATGGATGGATGGACTGAAGGATGGGTGGATGGCAGATGGATGGACAGACAGCTGGAGGGATAGATAGAAGGATAGCTGGCTGGATCAATGGATGGGTGGATGCACAGATGGAAGGATGGATGGACTGATGGACGGAAAGACAGATGGAGGGATGGATGGAAGGATGGCTGGACCAGTAGAGGATGGACAGATGGATGGACAGACGGATGGATGGATGGATGGAAGGGCAGCTGGCTGCACCAGTGGATGGATGAATGCACAGATGGAAGGATGGATGGACTAACAGACAGAGGGACGGACAGAAGGACAGATGGAGGGATGGGTGGATGGACAGATAGACAGACCAGACAGATAGAAGGATGGATGGGAGGATGGCTGGATGGACAGATGGATAGACAGAGAGATGGAAGGATGGATGGGTGGAAGAATGGCTGGACGGATAGATGGATGGACAGATGGAATGAGGGATGGATGGATGGAAGAATGGCTGGATGGACGGACAAACAGACAGACCAGATGAATGGATGGATTGATGGATGGATGGATGGATGGATGGATGGATGGATGGATGGATGGATGGAAGGAAGGATAGCTGGATGCATGGATGGATGGATGGAAGGATAGCTGGATGCATGGATGGATGGATGGAGGCATGGATGGATGGATGGGCTGAAGGATGGCTGGATGGTGGATGGATAGACAGACAGATGGAAGGATGGCTGGAAGGATGGCTGGATGGATGGACAGACAGACCAGACAGATGGAAAGATGGATGGAAGGACGGATAGACAGACCAGACAGACAGAAGAATGGATGGAAGGATGGCTGGACGGACAGACAGACAGACCAGACAGACGGAAGGATGGATGGAAGGATGGCTGGACGGACAGACAGACAGACCAGACAGACGGAAGGATGGATGGAAGGATGGCTGGACGGACAGACAGACAGACCAGACAGATGGAAGGATGGATGGAAGGATGGCTGGACGGACGAACGGACGGACGGGGGGATGCGCGCGCACGCGACCCTGCTTCGCGCGTGCGCGCCTCCCTCGCGCGCGGGCCGCCCCGCCCTCGGCGCCCATTGGCCGTTGGCGGGCTGGGGGCGTGTCCCGGCGGCGGCCCCCGCGCTGCCATTGGCCGCGCGCCCCTTTGTGTGCCGGCCGAGCGCGGCCGCCGCCAGTCGCCGGCGCGTCCGGGGGGCACAAAGGCCGCAGCATGGTCCTGGTGCACGTCGGATACCTGGTGCTGCCCGTCTTCGGCTCCGTGCGCAACAGAGGTACCGCTCCCGGCAACGCGGGTTCGCGTCCCGGGGCCGCTAACGGCGGCGAGGGGGGGCGGCGCGTCCCGGGTCCCCGGCGGCAGGAAGGGGAGGGCTGCCCCTCAGCGTTCCCCACAGCCCAGCTCACCCAGCCCGGCGGCATCCCCCTTCCTGGGGCGCCACCCGCCCCGCACACACACACCACGTTTTGGGACCCCCGCCCGCCCGCACCTCCCGTCTCCGCTGCGGTAGATCCATTCCCCCCTCCCCCTCTCCCGTTCTTCTTTTACGGATTTTATTTTATTTTTTAATTTACCCTCCCCCCCCACCCCTCGCCGTAGCCACCAGGCCATCCCAGCGTAGCTGTAGCCGTTAACAGCCATTTTTGTACCTCCATCCTGTGTAGTAGCTGAGTTACATTTGCACTGTAAATTCCTGTTAAGTGGATTCGTTTTGCTGTGGTCGTCGTCGCAGAGTCTCTTTGGGGTGGGGTGGGGGCGGACGCCCCCAAATTGCGGCCAAACCCCCAGTCACGGGGCGGCTGAGGTTGGAAGGGACTACGGTGGGGACATTTGGTCCCACCTCCCTGCTGAAAACCTTCCAAAAATTAACAAATTTGGGGAGGGGAAGCGCGGCGATTGGCCGCGGTTCCGAAAATCGGGCTGGGAGAGAGTTGGGGAGTGGGATGTGTGTGGTCAAGCAGCGGCTGAGGTGCCGCCGCCCGCCGCTGGCGGGGGGTGCAGCATCCCTGTCCCCGCGGTGACACCGCTGTCCCCGCGGGCATCGCCCCCAGCCCCGTCCCTCCCCGCAGCCACAAGTGTCCTGTCCCGCCGGCGCACCCCCAACCCGCCCAGCGCCCCCCAAAAAAACTGGGCTGCCGAAAGAGACGACTGGCAAAATGGTTTTCCATTAAACAGGGATAACATTTTTTTCTGCTGTGCTAAATTACTTCCTGTTCTTATTTTGTGGGTAATTTTTTCTGTACCGAATATCCTTTGGTTGTGTATCTCCACCTTTTTTCTTGTACTAAAACTAAAGCATGGTCTGTATTTTTTTACATTACCTAGTTTCTGATGTAAATCTCTCTGTAGAGACATACCCTGCTGAAATGTAATGTGCTGTAGCCTATACATCTGCTCAGTGTACGCTGCTTTTGTTCTGTTGCCCTTCCATAGCATGGTGGGCCTTGCCTTTTTGTATTGTGTGCATGATGACATTGTTACACACGATTCCACTAATACTAATATACGATCTCTCAATAAAGAAACTAGTTTTCCTATATTAACCTAGTGTGCTTTTTCTATTGCTGTTTTCCCATTTATTGTCGTATCCTGCTGTTTAGATTTTTTCCTTGCTTTCCCCTCATCGTGAGGTTTGAGTGAGTGGATTTTTTCTCCCTCGTAGAACAGTTATGGGGGCTTTTAAATACATTTTTTCCCCCCCCACCTCCTATCCCATATCTACCCTCAGCATTAGCCTGTGTGTACATACTCCCCAGCGCACAGTCCGTATTGCTGTTGTGCCGATGCAGAATTCTGGTTTTACCGCAGAATAGCAAAAAAAAAAAAAAGTGTACAAATCCAATCTTTCGTTATTAATCAAAAAAAAAAAAAAAATTGATGAAGGGTCTGCTGCTAATTCATTCTAGTTACAACATTACACGTTCTTTACCAGACTGATCCTTCTGGATGGATGGGGGGGAATTGTTTATTTTTCGAAACTCCTGATTAACAAGAGGTAAACGAACCTGTATTTTAAAAAAAAAGGAAAAAAAAACCCCTCTAATCTTTAAGCTGTATATTTAAACATATACGTCTCTGCGAGCGCCCTGCCCACCATCTGCCAGGCGAGAAGTTGCCGTGCCTCGGTCCCGCGGCGACTGGCACACTATAAATATCTCCACTAGACCCCTGCAAGGCAGGGCTCGTAAAAACGTCCCAGCTGCTAATGTTGTAACTACATTTTTCCTGCTCGAAGCCTCCAGGCCCACCATCTTCTGAATAAAAACTCGATTTGATTAAAAAAAAAAAATAAAAATTAAAGGCAATCTGTGGTGTTGGGAGAAAGTCACGGAGAGCCTTAAAATATTGGAAGCATGGAGGAATGGATGAATTGCAGTCAGCGAGCAGTTTTGCTGCGGCTGCAGAGTGATGATAATAGTAGTGGTCACCTCTCCTTGTGCCTGCAGCAGACCTCCTCTCCCAGGTCTGCAAAACGGTCCTGTAAAACCTCCCCGTTTTGGCTTGGGTGCCACGAGGAACCGAGGGAAGTCAGGGCTCCCGAAGCCAGGAGATGGGGCTGGGAGGGGAGGCGGGGGGGAGCATCTTGTCTTTAATTACATTTCCACAGAAGCGGGGGGGAGACGCAGGATTGGTGATTGGTCTTTAATGAGAGGAAGACAAATTCAGCAGGTCGGTGGTTCCCACCCGCTAAAATTTCACGAGGAGCCGCTGGCAAACAAAACAAAAGCCAGTGGCTCCTGCAGCCCGCCCTGCCTTTACCCCAGCATCCCTCCCAGAGACGCATCATTTCGCAAGGCTGTGCCTTTCCACCTCTCTCCTAGCTCTCTCCTGAGTTTGGTTGGTTTTCTCTATAAACATTTATTTATGATTTCCTTCTCCATATTTCCTTTTCCGTGTACCTCGGTGACTGTTTGGCCATCCTGTCCCCCTCTGTATGAGCACCGGCGGGGTGCCCCCCTGCTCCCCCCTGGATGTAGTGTATGCCGTGGCCCTTTGTTCTCGCTCCATCCTCGCCCCGGGCCAGCGCTGAGCTCCTCCGTGCCTGACACATGTCCCCATACACATCCCGAGGAGGGAGGCTGTGCTTCTCGCTTGCATGAAGGGAGACATGCATGCCTGTTGGGGCTGATCATCTTCCAATGTGAATTTTTTTATTATTTTCTCCCCCTTCTCCCGCCCTC
>VWPU01011176.1:0-76762 GCA_013398955.1 Callaeas wilsoni
TTTTACTACTAAATAAAATACATCAAGTTTTTTGGGACCACCATCTAACCTTGCTTGGTTTTAATCATGTTTTTGGATATATTTCATACCTTTCTGGGTTCAATCAGTTTTATTCACAGAGGCCTCGTTTCCTTTGGTCTTCTGTGTTAAACTGGTTTGTAATACCAGGGTGAAAGTGAATATAGAAATGCCAAATGTTTCCTATTCTAATAGACAGCCATCAGTGCTTTAAGAACTATCCCCTTACATTCAAAAAAAATCACTGTGATTTCACAAATAGTCTTGAGAACATTTGCTTTAAACTGAAAGATTCTATTTCTGCTCTATCAAGAACATTGTTAATATCGATCCAGGTGCTCTATGGAGCAAACTAATATTTTCATTTTGGCACTACTGAAAATCCAGTCTACTGCACTACACTGGTAAAACTGCATCTTTCAAAGTTACCAGCATTAAAAAAGCAAATTGTTAGACTTTTCATTAATTAAAACCAGCTTATAATAACATTAATGATCCTTTCATTGTCATATGTAATTTAGGCAATGGCAGCCTACCACATTAACTTCCCCTGGCTTTGCCTTGGCCTTCTAACTCCTCCAACTCATCATTTCCTAATTTTTAAAGTCTCCCAAGTGGGTCATTAGCTCTTTAACAGGCATCTCCTGCTGTTTGGTACATACCCTAGAAACAGTAGGCTCTCAGAGACAGAACTGAGTTTGAAGTAGCTCTTGCTGGGGTGGGGGGGAAGTTAAAGAAATGCCAGATTAAATCAAGTTTGTGAAATTCATCATGGCTTGAAATATCCCTCATACGTGACTAAATAAGACATCACATAGATTTTTTTCCCCACAAAACAAGACTGGCATCAAAGCATGTGCCAGCATATGCCCTTGTAAGCACCTGCAACTCCTGATGCTTCCAATCCCTAACAGAAATCCTGCAATCAGGCAGACATCTAATGTGCTAAACTAGGAAACCAAGGAGAAAGGCTCACAGGATTGGGCCCTATACTCCTCACATGGAGACCTTCACTCTCTGCTTCCCCAGCACAGTCTAGAAATCATGAATCAAAGGCAGGGCAACCTGAGACCACAAGAAAACCAGTAGCATTTGGTCCAAGTCCACAAACTGCCCAGGGCAGTGATACACTCACCAACCAAATTTGTGCTGATACCCACTGCGAAGTGAGAGAAGCAAAGGATCCTCTGGCCTTTCTCAGCTATAGGTTACATTTTCAGGTTTGTTTGTTTGTTTTTTTCTTACTTTACAGTAAATTGAGACGGAAAAAAGTCAGCATGACTAAGTAAAAACTCTTTGTACTAATGCACTCATCTGCAAGCTATTCATGTGAAACAGAATAAATGACCACTGGCCAGCAATACCTGCACTGCTGGAACTTTGAATACAGAGATGTTCTTTGCGCACAAAGAATCATGGCACCATAGAGTGGTTTGGGTTGGAAGGGACTTTAGAAATCATCCTGTTCCATCCCACTGCCATGGGCAGAGACACCTTCCACTAGCCCAGGTTGCTCAAAGCCCTGTCCAACCTGGCCTTGGACACTTCCAGGGATGGGGCATCCACATCTTCTATGGGCAACCTGTGCCAGTGTCTAACCATCCTCACAGGGAGGAATTTCTTCCTAGTATCTAATCTAACTCTATCCTCTGAAACCATTCCCCCTTTTCCCCTACATGCTCTTGTATATACAAGTGCCATTCCAGCCTTGCAGCCCCTTTAAGGTATTGGAACGCTTCAATTTTTTCAACTAAACTCAAATAATACAACTTGACTATTGGTAAATGCCTCCATTTGTTTCACTGCAACTTTTTTGTCCTATTCTTTTGTTTTATAAATCTCTCAGATTCCATCCTGCTCTCCATTTCTCTCAGTTTTACTTATTTTCAATGCCATCATCACTTCTCTTAGGCTACTCTATACTAGTTTTGCCTGATTTGCTGAAAGGGAAATACCTTTATGTTTTATGCCCTTATCAAGTAAAAGAGATGTGTTGTCCTTTGAGATTAAAACCACTATCTGGTATGCCCCAGCATATGTTGATCTGCAGAATACTAACTAACAACAAAAGTGAACATTCCCACTGTTGTTTTAACAGCAAATAAATAATAGCTCTCGATCACTACTAAATTCTCAACTTCCCATTTCCATAATTTTCCCTGGAATAAGTCATGTAAACCTTGTAGGTACTTTGGTCACTATGTCCTTTATGCAACATCATCAGAGGAAACATGCGATTGCAAAGCTGAAAAAGAGAAAACTCTGTGATCAAAGACTTTTAGTCTTTGAAATTTCTTTTTATGCAAGAAATCTGTTTCCTAACTTGTTCTGACAAATGTCAAGGGTGGAGAAATTCTTTCTCTAAGGGAAGATTTATGATCTATAGGATAGTTTTCTTTCTCTGTATTTTTCAGAAGACTCGATTCATCAAATACAAACTGCTCTTTGATTTGTGTCTCCGTGTTCAGCACAAAGAAATGAAATACGGGAATGGGAAAGTGACAATACTCATTATCTATAGGTAACCTTTTGGCACCAAAATATTATCCAGTGTGATCAACTAGAAAGTACTAGCATAGAATGATGCAGTAGGAACAGGGTTCTCTGAAGGAAAAGCTATGTTTATTCTGCTCTTCATGCTGGTCACCATGTTGGCAGGCACATCAACACCCAGCATATGGTTCTGAGTAGGGACTGCCAAAACACTGCACACAGAGGGTTGCTCTTCATGGGAGGATTTCAACTGGTATCTCTTGAAAGGTCATGGTAACAGCTGAAATGTCACAGGATGTACCCAGAGCAGAAGTAATTGCAAGGATAAGCCAGTTCAGGACTTGTCACCTCTGAACAGCAAAACAGAAATGAGAATGTTACTCTCCCTTCTTGGAGAAGACTTCAAGGAACCAGCAGCAACCAAACACCTGAGATGCAACTCAGTTTTCATCTGACTGGGTCACAAGTGCCTTGGTAGCTTCTGGATTCAGTGTGGCCAATGGCCACAACACAGATCTTCTGAACTTACACTGGCAGGGACTGAGGCCATTTGCAATTTTAAGTGGAGTTTCAAGGGGGTAAGTTTAGTCAGCCTGGAAAGGACAAACACAACTGCAAAATCTGAGCAAAAACAGTCCGTAAGTTCTTGTTTCAAGATGCCTCTGAATAAATTTTATGCTTAGTTAAATGTTGCTTCAGTTCTCCCCTGAATCAGGACTGAATACCAAAAACACCAGACATAGGATATGATGAGAGGTTGATTTCAATGGGACACAGGATCTCCTTTTTGCCAGCTGCTTTTTTATTTGTTACTACATGGATACATTTGAAAAGAAGAGAAAGGCTATACTGGAAAACATTTAAATGCATTCTGATATCAGTGAATCAGCAGTAACCTGCAGTTGATGCCACAGCTGTAGCATTCTCAAACTGCTTATACATCCAACTCAAACAGAGCATTCAGCACTTTTAAATCCCTGAAGAGACCCACTCTTTGTGGTTTACATATAAACCTGAGAAAAATGATACTCTTAACGCTGAAGGACGACGCTTTAGGTAATGGGATACGCTATTCTGAAGTTAAATTGCTGCTGCAGAGTTACAGTTAGCTTCATAAGTACATGGAACATTTTAAATCATGAAGATCTGGACTGCATATAGTAGAGAATAAGTAAGTTTGAACAACATGCATGACAAATGTAAAAAGTATTACTTGGTGACCTACAGTTTTAAAATGCCCAAGACAATATTCAAAAGTAATCAGATGCTCACAGTCTCTACCCTCATCTCTTTGCTAAGGCTGAATATTCTCATTACTGGTAAATAATATGATTAAAAACCCCTGGCTTTATGCAATTGAACTGAAGTCAAATCTAGGATGTTTTAATATTTGTTTTGCTTTTTTTTCTCCCATTTGTGACTTTTGTTGATTCAGTATTTTTATACTAAAATCAAGTATTGTTTGCTTATATAAAAGGCATTTTAGCATATTTCCAATGTATAGAGTATTTAACTCCAGGGAAAAGTAAATCAGTGTATTTGACATACAAAAATTCTCCTTATGTTAACATTTTAGTTCATAAACTAGTCACAAACTGCTTAAAAACAGGTACTTTAAAAATCTGTACTTGGCCAAAAATAATACCCATCATTTTTTAGTTACTAAAAATGTCTAACAGCACTTCTTGTAACATGATTATCAGATCAATATGCACAGTAATCACTAGGTATTATCAGCTGGAAGTAGAAACTGAAAACAGCTTCAATCTTCCTTGTTCTTGCTTATTCCCCTCATTTCAAGGAAAGGTATAGCGGTTACCTGAAGACAACAGTTGCCATTTTACCCCCAGGATAAGCCCCAGCAGCTGCCTCTTGTGCTTTTGAAACAGTTTGTTGAACCATTTGCACCACTTGCACATTCCTACATGGGAAGAGCCCTACTCCCATGTGCTGCAGGCAAAGCTAAGAACTGGTGTTAAGCACTACTCATCAGACACTAACTTCCAGGAACTGTTTCTTTGGTCACACGTTGTTTAATCATGAAACATGACGGTCCAGAGTGGACAGTATTTTTATTCATCCTGAGCCTTGGCAACCTTTCCAGTTTATTTCAAGACTTGGCCACATGTGTTGATGCAAAACCCAATCCTATTTGTCCCTGAGCAAATAATATTGTCCCAACAGTGCTGGCTGCTTCAACAGGCAGTCAAAATCCATGTGAAGCCATGTTAATTATTTCCCTGAATATTCAGGGTATGGAGGGGGTGGGGGATACTGTATCGCAGTCTGTGGGGTTGGAGTATAAGGTGGAGGTAGGTCAGCTGGGTACTCCATTTCATTCTCATAACTGTATGGTGGTGGAGCCACTGAAATGGGAGAAAAAAGAACACAGAGTTAAAAATCTGTTTTTCAGATGCAGCCTTCAAGTATTTTCTTGCTGACATCCAGACTAGCATGCAACTGATATAAAACCTCCTGGCAATGCATTCATTTTTTTTTCGGGCTGCCACTTACAGGCAATTTATATCAATGCGAGTCATTGTTTATTGCCCTTTCCTTCAATCCTTAGCTATGTGCCTACCAACAGGCTGTGCTGGTAACAGTATTTGAGTGCATGTATGGCAGATGATACCAGGCAAATGTGGCAGAGCTAAACTTTTTCAGGGAAGAAAGGCTGAGTGTTTATCAGATCCATTCCCTTCCAACTCCTAAAGCAGCAACAGGGATTTATGTCATGTTAAAATCATGGCAGTCAGGGTTCTTGAACTCCACAGAAATCTCAAACACCCTCTGGATCTCTAGGTGTGTGATGTGCCACACCATGGCAAACATAGCAGCATCACACCAGGGCAAACACCAGACATCTTACCATAGCTTGGGCTGAGGAAGAACAAAGCTTTCACCTTGTTCACACAAATGGGGACACCTGAGGAGAGCCCAGCATTCGTAAACTGCGTTAGGCATTTAGGAGACAACAAAAATATTCAGAAGTAGCTGAAAACTTTTTTCTTAACTACTTCTATAAACGTTAAAGGAAAAGAATTCATTCCGTGACTAAAGGCTCTGTATCAACATCCAATTAGAGTAGTCTCTACAAATTTTAAGGTCCACAGTCTGCTCATGTCTCCATTTATGTCACCACAGATCCTTTCCTGTCCCCTCTGTAGATGTCTCAGGCAGACTGGCAGTGAAATAGCACTAGTATAGAGTGGAAACAGAAACCTAGGATGTTTGTGATGGCAGGAAGAGACTCAAATCCCAGACTGACATGAAAAGCATGCCTTGCTCTCTTGAACACTGGGCTGTGTTCTGTGGCTGAGGCAGAAGGAAGAGCATGCCCACACTTGCTATTCCTATCCAAAACAGGTAATGGCAGGGGCAGTGCTGGCCACAAGCCATGCAGCCAAATCAGGTCAGTCATTACTCCACAAGTGTTCATGACAGCAGGGAACACAGAAAACATTTCCAAGCTTCCCCATTGTCCAAAAGCTTCTGCTGCTGCTGAGAGGAAGAATTGCTCAAACTGATGTTTGCACCAGAGGCCTTGAGCATGTAGAGTCAAACTGCCTAGAGACTGAGAGATAAGGGTGAGTTATTGCAGGAGCAGACTTGGGGAGGAAAAGGTTACAGCCCTGGAGTTTTCATTTTGCTCTTGTTTTTAAAGGTTGCAGCAACTATTCATTTTTGAAGTAGCTCTTCAGCAATTAAGAATATTGACATTTTCTTTAATACTCATCTCTCTACACAAAACAATGTTGAAATGATAAGGATGATTACAGATGCTTTCAGTCTAACTGGAATGTAACAGTGTGAGGGAGAAAACAGACATTAGGACTGGTATGATAAAGGAATACATAAAAAGTATTGCATAGCTTGGCCATAAGTATACATAACGCACCTGAGGTTTGCTGCAACCTTGGCAACAGGAGGGAATATACAGGCAGAGGATCTCCAAGAGTGGGATAACAAGACTTCATGCATGAAACACCTTTGCATTTTATTACAATGAACTCCCAAACTTATCCTAAGGCAATTGCTGCTGGATTTGTGTCTTGGGGTGATTCTATGACCCTACTGTATTCCCCATCGCCTGCTTGATTTCTAGTGTACCTTTAAATTGCAAAGGGAGGAGAGAGAAGCCGAGAGAACTCTTCAAAGCGGCCAGCTTGACCTTGCAACTAGAATGTTTTGCATTCTTTTCTCTCCCAATTCTGACAACATTTGCTGGTTAGAGGACTTTTGCTCTCTAGTCTCTTCAGCTTTCAGCGAAGAAGGGACTGTGATCTGCCTCAGCAGCTTCTGTTCCTTTTGGACTGTTTTTGGCTTGCTTTTCATCTGAGACCAGCTACCATCTCTGGACCTGCTCGGCATGACCCTCCAAGGGGGATCATCGGACCCTGCCTGGCCTGGCCCAGCCCAGCGTAGGACTGCAGGTTTTACCTACAGAAAGAACTCTAAAATCCATAGTCCTCTTTTAGGGGATGGGGGAGCGGGCTTCAATATTTCTTTTCTTTTGCCCTGTGACAGCAGGGGACTCTGTTAAATAAATAGTTTTTTCACTTTCACTCGAGAAATTATTTTCCTGAACCCTTGGGGGAGGGGCTGCCGGGGCCTGCTTGCCTGGCAGGCAAGAGAGAGAGAGTGAGACATCCCTCTCGGGTTGTTTCCTCCTGGATTTGTGTCCAAACCTGCACAATTTGTAATTAACAATGTCACTGAATTGCATAAACACCATTATGCTGCATCCAGGGTCGCTCTTCTCTTCAACAATCTGGCCATTTTCATATGGCAGATGCAGAATCAATGCAAATGTGCCTTGCAGACCCCAACTGGCTTGGTGCCAGCTCCTTTGGTGCTCCTCGAGTGGTGCAAGTTGACAAGTGTGGTACAGTGGGTGGCTCTACAACAAGTTGGCTCATACATAGCCCTATGTACCAGCTCACACTCACTTCAGACACAACTGCACTGCCCCAGAGGCACAAGGGGTCTCTACTGTCCCCTGGGATGCTCTGGGGATCCCCTGACCCTGTGACACCTCTGGCTTAGACCCTGTGCCTTCCTGCTCCTCCCTGCACCTAAAAAAACATTACACCAAACAATTTTAACCCACAGACAAGCCTGCATTGAGCACATCCAATGCTCTAACTTTGACCAAGGCCCAAACAGGTACCTCAGCACCATGTCCCCACCTGGGGCTGGGGATTTAGAACTAGATGATCTCTAAGGTCCACTCCAACCCAAGGCATTCTAAGGTTTTATAACCATTGTCCAAATTTGTATTCCAAGTTCCAGTTCAGGCATGGTGCCAGGTGAATGCAGAGATCCAGCACTGCATCCTAGCCAGCAGTCCCTCCTGGGACATGCAGCACAGAACACCCTGCAGAGATGCCCATGTGCTTTTGTAGAACTCACCTGGGATCCTGCAGCAGCCAGCAGTGCTTGTGAGCTCTGGGCAAAAACCAGTCAGCTCAGGTTGCATTAGAGTCCACATCACCACTCAAAGCCCTCGCACCATGGTCCACAGACCTTATTGTCCAGGTTTTCCCCTCTCTGTGATATGCCTGGTCCCCATTATATAGGACAATGCAAAGGAGATGGCTGCACACGAACAAGAACAAATACGAAAACCAGAACACAAAAGAAGAACATCTGATCTACTGCCAGAGAGCCTCCAGCACAAGGGAGAAGATTTGTCCTGTACAGTGCAGCACTGCCCTGAGCAAGGACTTGAGATGCTCCTGCAGGCATCATGAGCCACCCAGCTGTGAAGTGTGTCACCTGGCCAGATCTCCTTAGCCCACTCAGCAGCTGAATAAACCCTCCCAGGCAGAGCTGCACTGCCAGACACTGCATACTAAGCTGTCCCGCCTTTCTCAGCAGGAGCTGTGCTGTTCCCCTTCAGACTGAGAAGAGCCTCCTGCTTGCAGTCACATTCTCCATTTACCGTGTGTCACAGACTGAAATACTTCATGCCTCAAACATTGATATAAAAGAGTTTTGCCCATTATAACAAAAACTGTATAAAGAAGGTATAACCCTGAAGATACCTGACTGGGACTTTGGACTGTAAGTTAAGCCACCTAAATAAGATGCTACTGTTCAACCATCTCGGGCCTAAGGAAAAACAAAGAAGGCTGAGGGAGAAGAATGTATCTACAACAAAGCCAAACGCAGCAGAGATTCTTCCTTGGCTGAGTTTTGGGTGAGGGAGACCACAGCCCACAGAAGCCAGGTTTACTCTCCCCTGAAACGAGGCAGAGGAGGAGGTTTCAGGTTTAACCTCTGGTCAGAGGCAGTGAACACCTATCCTCCTTTACACAAACTGGCCCAGCTGTGGAACCCCCAACCCCACAGGCCACATCCACAGGATATTTACGTGAGAGGCAGCTAATGGGGTGTCATAATCCAAAGAGCCCCCAAAGTGCTCCCCAGATTCATTCCTGAAGCCTTGCACCACAGGACTGCATGTGATGCAACAAACAGAGTCTGTTGTAAGAGACAATGGCAAACTCCCCCGCCACCCCCCCTCCAGGATGTGCCTAGGTTTTCCTACCTAGCCTGAGCTATACTAGCCCATCAGATTCTATGCTTTCTGGAGGGACCATCACCACCAAGAAGACCAGCTGGAGAGGATTAATGGAACATTGCTGGGATCCACGGAGTGGTGATATTTTCTTTATTCTGTCCCCGTCACTCTTTCTGTCCCCCCCACCTATTTCCTATTTCTTCCTTTCTCTCTGTCTCTTATCAAATAAAACCCATACTGTTGTCACTGGCATATGGTCTCCTTTGTACCTTAATTCTGGCAGAGGCATTTCTAAGATCTTTAATAATTGGATAATGACACTGTGGAGCTGTAACAATCCAAGGATAACACTCCTGCCATGACCACAGGCACTCTTGCAGGGCTGTCACTTTGCTTCCTTACCTGGGTATGTGTTGATGGTGTTGATGTGCATTGTTTGGATGACCCCTACTCGAGTCCCACGGTTGCTCTTCATGCACATGCAGATACAGATGGCAATCCCAGCAATCATTCCCATTATAAATACTATGCCAAAAACAATTCCAGCTATTGCTGTGCCTCTGCAAGGGGAATGGAAACATGCAGACAGACTCAGACAAATAATATTTACAAAACAAAATTCTTTTCTCAAGAGCAGCCCCTATTTGAGAAAAAAATGCATATTAATTAATGAAAATGCCACAAATTTTGATCCATCAAGGCATGCGAATACAAAAAAATGAAAGACATCTGAAACCAAAATGAGAAACTCTTTCAAAGTCACTTTTGCAATTGTGCCAGATCACTCTGCTGATTTACCATATATTAAATCCTCCCGTTTCAGGGCCATCTGAATTTATCTACTTTTAAACACTATGAGGAATAATTCCTTCCCTTTCCCCTCATCACATAAGATCATTTTCTTTCTGAAAGGCATTAGTATGCTTTTCTTTTGAAAAGAAAGCCTAAGATATCCCCAGCAATATGTTTCAGAAGCATCCATGTGCATGATGTACTTTCACAGAATATTCTCATTGTTTTATCCTAGGTCAAAAAGTCCTTCTGCTGTGATTCTGAGCCCACAGATTAAGGAAAGCATCCTCTTCTCAAGGATGAGCAGCATGAAGCAAAGCAACGTCCACCCTTTCACACATCTGCTGCTGCAGCCAGCACACGTATTTGAAGCTTAAACAATTTAATTTAAAATGGTCCAGAGGAAGGAATTTAACTCAGCTCCTGAAGTAATGAATCAGACTTTCCTTGAAATTTTAATATAGAGAAAGGAAAGAAAGCCTTATTGTATTCACGCATTGGAGAAAAATCTTGAAAATCCTCAAAAAACCTCACTAAGACACTGAAGAGCTTCCAATAATACGGAGAGCAAAATCAGCCTTTCTGATGAACCCTACTTCACTCAGGTTTGTTGTCAGCTACAGGCAGTGAAGCATATGTTATATGAAAGATGGTATTTATAGCCTACCCTTTCATGAAAAAAGCCCAGTGACTTGCCAGAAATATTCTTACTCTATGCATCTCTTCATGTTTCAGCAAAGACTTCAAATTGCCACCTTGCTAGCAAACTTTCTACTGGATATTTTAATCAAACCAAATTGATAGTTTGTCAGCATGAATAAGTCTCACTAGGAATTACTGCAATGCAGAGAATATGACAGGCACTGCAACACCACAGATATTAAGAGGAGTCTAAACCATAGTTTAGATTCCCTATACAAGCATGGGAAAACATAGCAGGCCTGATTTTCCAAATCCTGCTAGTCTGCTTGTTTCAAAAAACTCAGCAAGAGTCAGGATGGACTCAATACCTAAAAATGAGACCTTCTATTTAGGAACCTAAATATGAATTTAAGAACTTGGTTTTAGACCCCAGCTATTCAGGAACTTGGCCATGATTTGCAGTACAATCACTTAATTGTACAGCATAAGTAAACACAGACCATATGGTGTTGTAATAAATACACCGCTAGAGAACTAAATTGTTTTCTGCTGTTCTGTAGCAATGAATGAAGAGTGTGCAGGGAGAACAAATCTGTTAAGATTTTGCAGAATATATGAAGACCTAACTAACAAAAGCCTAACTCACGACAGCAAGCACCTGGCCATAAAACCAGTAGCTCAAAATGCTGATGAGATCAAGTGCTTTATATTAACCACCATGAGTAACTGAGAAACATAACCACAATAATTTACATCTAAGAAAAAGGGAGTCTGATGCTCTTGGAAGATGTGACCAACATTATCACTACCTTGAGAGAAACTGTCATAGGATACAATAGTTTGATTCAGAAGACACTTTAAAATTATACTCTCTTCATTCCAGAAGATTCTCTAATAATATCACAATTGAAAAACTATGGTACCCCTTTTACAAAAAAGTGATTCACTACTGCTTTTGCTACATTCACTTAGTGGATGAAGCACTGTGCGCACTGCATCAGAGTTTCAGGGAACTCCCTTATGCAGAAATAATCCTTCTGCCACTTGGATTTCCAGCAGCAGAACCAGTCACTGCTGACCACTGGCCCCCGGTCCTGCACTGCATTGTTCATGGTCCACTGCTGCCCAGCTCTTGCATCCTTGGTACACTCTGCCTAGCTGATCTGCTCAAATCCCAGAAAACACAACAGTTTCTTGTGCTTCCAATCAGCTGCACCCTGAGGAAAACTCAGCCTCCACCTTTAAAACTCACAGAAGCGCATAACAGGCAGCACACGTTACCTTCCCAGTGCTAAATTAAAATTCCTGGATCAATAAAGCCCATTGCAAACACAGTTTAAATAGTTTGCCTCCACTATTTTCAAAGGCAAAGGCATCCCATTTGCTTCAGAAGTGTTTCGCCAGATTCCATACTCCATCTGTGCTGAGAAACGTGTTGCACTCTTCATGGGCAAGACTCAGCTGTAAGAAAGCCCCTTTGCATCTGCTTCCACCTGGAACTCAAAAAGGGCTGAAGTCCACTGTTGGAAACAGCCTCTCAGCCTAAGCACAACTATACTGACTGAGAAGACTTAGGGAGATGTACTCTTTCAAATGTATACAACAGAATACATATAACTCCGTATCACTCTCTAATGGTGAGTCAGAATGTAAACTCACCCTGACTCAGAGACCTGCCCTTAAAGCCCCTCCCAATGGCCCCAGTGAAGACAGGAGCACATCGCCTCCACATATCAGGCTGCATCTTCTCAGCATCAAATCCTGGCAAGACAATGGTCATGTAGCAGCTTTTCTGGGCATACAGCACAAAAAGAAATGTTTGTTCTTTTTTGGAAAGCCTATGACTAGAATGTATGAAGAAAAGTAAGCATGTGTTTTTTATGAAATGGTAAGGTTTCTCTTTGCCCTGTTGCGGAATTTTTGAAAATAAATATCCTATAAGCAAATACGCCTTATTATTAAAGCCTGCTTGCTTTGTCCCTCTTTCTCTCATTGATATTTTAGACTTTTGTATAGAGACACAGGGATACAATGGGTTTTAGAGCTGTTCAAAGGAAAGTGCCTAAGAGAGAAGGGACACTGTAAAGCAAAAGAAGACTTAGAAACTACACAACAGAGTCACAGAGCAACTAAAAGTTTGAAAAAAAGGGAAAATTTTGAAATGGAACAGTTTGAAGGAAAACATTATGCAAAGTCCTTCACAGAAACAAAGCCAATGATGAGAAGAGGACTGCCACAGAAAAATAGTGCATGGAAAAGTAAAAATTGAGAGGAGGAAAAGTAATTTGAAAGCTGTGGAAATGTCAAGAGACACTGTCAAGATAAAAATCGGATATTTAAAGAAGAAGCTCTCCTCGTGTTTTTAGCAACATCCCACATAGAGAAAGAATATAAATCTCATTCCTAGCTTAACATTTCTGGCCCAGATGGGTTGGTTAATTTTTCACTGTATCACTTGGTGGATTTCTTTTCTGCAAACTTGTCCAGCCTTGACGTAAGCTCAGGTAAATTTTAGCACCCACCGCCTCATGTGGCAAAGAGTTCCCCAGTTTAATTATAAAAGAATCATATAGTCATGGAATGGTTTAGGTTGGAACGGACCTCAAAGACCATCTAGTTCCAACCTCCTTGCCATTGGCAGGGATGTCTTTTACTATACCAGGTAGCTCCAAGCCCATCCAAGTTGGCCTTGAACACTTCCAGGGATGGGGCTTCTCTACACAACCTGTTCTATTACTTTGCCACCCTCTCAGTAAAGAATTTTTTTGTAACATCTAATTTAAACCTGCCCTCTGTCAGTTTAAAACCATTATGCATGACAAACTGTCCCCTCTGCGGCTATTCATAACTGAATGCCCAATAGTTTTCTCTGAGGCTCCTAGCCCTCAGCTCATCACCCAGAGCCCTCAGCTTTTCACCCACAACCCTCAGCTCATCACCTACCAGCTAGCCCTTCCTTCTTCACTGCCCGTGATTTTACAGACCTTTAGAATCATGCTTGGCAGCCAACTCTTCCCCTGCAGAAACCCGGTCCGTCTTGGCTGTTCTGCCTACAGGGACTGCTTCATGCCTTGAAGCCCCGGCCACTCCTCAGTGCACTTTCGCTCAATCTCTTTTGTTATTTTCTGAGAGCATGGTATTAGATTTGTTTTTTCTTGACTATCAAACAGTCAGGAACTAAGGTCTTATGGCACTATTTACCATAGTACCAAGTCTCATTCCTGAGAGTAATGTCAGTCCAGAGCCCATGAAGTCCTCTGGGAGCTTCGGTTGTTTTCCCCTGGATGCATCACATAGTGTTTATGGGCCCTGGATTTTCTGCCTCAGTGCCTGGACTCCTGTCCTCTGCTGCAGGACACAGGCTCAAGCACAGGTGAGCTTGAGCCACTAGTTTTGCCAAAGCTCAGCTCACTCTATAATACTGTATCAATTTACAAACGATCATTGTAGAAGGGACAGTGCTCTGCACCAGAGACACATTTATATTGACATAAAGGTCTTTTCATCCTGTAATTGCTAATGTTAGCAATTTTACAGCAATTTGATCAAGTACGGCAAGTTGTTAGAAGCATGTGAGGATCAGTATTCCTACTCTGTCTTCACAATATTAATTATGATATTACTGCAAGAAAGATGTGCCATACTCAGACTTCTCTTTGCTCAGCTGATCTCTTCCATCTCATCATCTTTCCTAGTTTCCAGTACTTTATTAGTTCTCCAGTTAATTTATTGCCAACTCTCTAAATCTATGATTTCCTGGCACTGCATCTCTAGAATAATGTTAACAATAATGCATGCAATACACTTTGGAAAATTACTGCTAATATTAATAAATGCCCTTTAATATCTCCCCCTTTAAGGCATTTGAAAAGAAGCATTGTTCCAGGGTCAAACTGTGACAAAGCTGATAAGTGATTTTTTAAAACTCACTCTCTGAGATAAAATAAAACAAAAGAATCAATGATCTTTGGTATTCTAATCCAGACATTCTTCTTTGGAAAAAAATACTCTTTGGACTCTTAATCAGACTCAATGTGATTTGGAGGGAGGCAATGTTGGACTATTTATTTAATTTGGTTGGCAAACGCCCTGGTTATTTGGACCAATAACAGAACTGCAGTAGCATCACACACAATTTTCTCCGGCCTTCACCAGAGCAGGTAGACCTGTTCTGCAGCATTTGCCCCTCCTCACTCCCTTTATTTTCATAAGGACAAAACCACACAGTGAGTGATCCTCTAAGAGACTGGTTTTGTTGTCCAGAGCATTTTGGCTGGGGTACCTTGAGGACCTCATAGCAAAAGCTGGAGGAGTGACTTAATCAGCTGGGGTATCTCATGGCTGTACCAGTCGCCTTCTCAGTAGAGTTTTACAGCTCTGGAAAAAGGGGTACACCAGGGTAACATGGACTGAAAAACCATCCAACTTGGAAATCAGTTAAGTAGTCAAGCTAGCTGCTGCTTCCTGTTCTAAATTAAATAATTAGTTTTCAGAGAGGCAACACAAATGGACCAGGCTTGCCTTTGAGGCTTTACTTTGCAAGGCGTATTTATACAAAATTCCATCTAGTACTTCTTTTAAACATACTTTTTATCACAGGGAGGAAGGCGATGGTTGTCTACTTCCATAAACAAATACTGTATGCCTATCTTAAAATTAGGTACAGAGTGTACTTAGACAGTATTTCCCTTCTTTTGCTCCTACTTGGTTGTATTTAAGGTGTGTTGTTAATGTTTAATTCCTTCCAAATAGTTTCCTCTATGCCATTCCCTCTCTACCTTGCTGTATTTGCTGGACTCAAGCACCAAAATACCCTGAGCAGGAGCTGTACAATGAAAAGATAGTGGATAATCATTCCGGTTCCTCAACTTCCTCCCCCAGCTCCATGTGGACAGATCACCACTCTGAGACTGCTCCATAAGCTACATAATCTTACAAAGGGTTAAAGGACATGCTTGCCCATCAGTACTGCCAGGCTGAGCAACAGGGTACCTTCTACAGCTTGTTAAAAGGCTGCTGAAAAATAACTGCGGCACACTTGCAAAAATAAAGAGAAATATCATATAATCTGTAAACCAAAAGGATATGTAATTACAGCTTGTTCTGGTTTGGGGTATTATCAGATAGACTTTTCAGAAAATTTGCCTTTTGAAAAATACGTAGACATTTTATGCTTACTTCCTTTATCCCAAACCATATGCTCTTCTCTCCAACACACTGATGGATGTGCTGCTTGCCAGCAGCGCTGCAATGTGCTTTAAATACGAAATCCTGGAAAAGCCATGGTAGCTGCCACAATAAAGGGAAAGCTCCCAAGCTGCTTCCCATGCCAAAGATCTTCCTGCACCCCCAGACAGAGGGGTTAGAGGGAGGGATGCCATCGCTTCTACCCTGCTTACAACTCAGTGCAGGCCTGGCCCAGAAATAATTTTATGGATAGAGGGAATGATGCATGAAACATAGTTGGGAGGAGCATGCTGCAATACAGCAGACACAATACTTACCATACAGCAGTGTTCTTAACTGATCATGGCTAAGCAAATACATTTTAATCAGCCCACCCTGTCCAGCATTTTCATCAGACCAACATATGGACACATGCAGATGCTGGCTTTGAAACACAAAATCGATCTGTCTGGTACTTCCAAAATTTCAGAACATTGCTGGAATGGGGAAGAAACCAACCCAAAAATTTGAATTAAAACAAGAGATTAAAAAAAGGCAGAAATACATAAGTAATTAAGATGAAACTTTTTCTTTTTTACCTTTTATGTGAAATAATTCTGATCAAGATATTGCAAGATTTCCAGTTACCACTTTTCACCCTCATGCTCTCCTCTGTCCTTTTGTTGCAGCAGCTGCTGTTGCCCCACCTTTTCCTCTCAGGCATCCTGTTCCCTGTAGTCATGACCTCCCCTCGCTCTTTAATGTGCTTTACATGCTTACTTGGAAAGGAAATAGAAGCCATAATGCAACTCCCACTTTCCAGAATGTTCCTTGCCATGCTCACAAATCCAAGGCCCAACCTGATGTTTACTTACATAGAAAACTATGGCTCAACTATATCTAATACAGCATTTTGCTTTAATTTAGAGATTTTTATTTTTTATGATTGCAGTTTGCATTGCTGGCTAATCTTGCCATACAAAACGCTTCCTGAATCAACAGCAACAGGAGAGTCTGAAATTACTGCTTAACTTCCACCCCTCTAAGCATCAAAGCACAAGACAGGTCAAGATGATATAGTGGGCTTCCAAGAAGACCAAAAAGTTATTAAACCCTGGTTTAGTAACTTTTGATCACTTTTGGCAGCTGGGTTACTGAGTATAGACACCCAGAAGAATCACGGGGTCATGGTATTTCTAGTAATTCTTAACATATTCTTTCTGACACTGATTTTACTTATAGTAGCTTCTAAAAACTCCTTGAGCTCAGTGCAGGTGAATCCTGCAGCTCCTCTCCTGGGGGAGCTCTTGCTGGAGGAGCCTAAGTTACTGTTGTGACTTCTGGACATCTTACCAGTTAGATCCGCAAAACTCTGACCTATCAACAGCTAAATCTGCATGGTTTTACCCAGGAGTATATCTAGATGGTATTTTTACCCAGCCTGAAGTCAAATCTGTAGAGTTACAGTTGCCAGAAAGAATGATAGTTCAGCACCTTTTGGCATATCTGCTGCCCGCTTTATGCCTGTAACAAATCCCCAAAACAGCCACACATGACGTTATTTTGATGTGCCAGGAAACCTTCTGCACAAAGATGACTGATTTCTGGTCAGTGAAACAACTGTGCAGACACTAAGGGAAAGGGTCATGAGATGGGACTTTTAACAGTTGCACCAAGGCAGTATGCAAGTGATGCACAGATTAGCTGATTTTAAGAAAAGGAAGAACTGCAATGGCTGTAATAAAAAAGAAAAGCTCCCCAAGATTTCCAAGTCAACGGGCTAAACAAGAGAAGTAAACGCTAGATATGGAAACCAATAGAGAGCTCTGCCATGTTCCAGGACATCTTCAGAGTCCTCCCTTCATTTTTTTGCTGTGCCAACAAGCCAGCTCTCTTGTCTTCATTGTTTCACAGCGCTCTATCCATTCTAGTCAACTTCAGTTGCAAAATTTTGCATAACAAAGGCTAGTCCTTCCTGTATTTAATTTTTTCCACACAAAATCATTTCCTTGACAGTCTTTTGTGTGCCATCCAGCCACTACCGCAAGCATTGCGGCATGAGCTGTTGGTGCTGGTGATGCCAAATGATTTTTGCCTTGTCCTTTTATATATTCTCTGTTTTCTTTACACATTTATTTGTAGCTCTGTAGCCTATTGTTGTATCCATGGCCAGTTTTCCCAATACTTTTCCCTACCTTTTAGTAGCCAAACTACTTCAAATTCTGCAAAACTCAACACACATGACATGCGTTGAGCTTTGCAGGAACTGGAATTCATGGTCCTTTCCTAACTCTTAGCATTACTTCAGCTGGACTCTTTCACTGACATTTATGAGCTATAAATCACTCCTGAAGCAGAAGTGTATTAACTTTTTTCTTTTTTTTTTTTTCAGTTATTGGAAAATGAGGGAGAGAATTTTGCCATTTAATGCAACGAAGAGGAAAATTGTAACCAGAAATCCTTTTTCACCACAACAAAGTGAAAATAACATTGAATAAGACAAAGTAATAAAATATCTGAAAATGAACAGCTTCCTGCAAATAATACTACCTTATGGAACAGAAGAAAATGCCTTTTGACCTTTTCAGAGATCTGATTCTCAGAATATAAACTGTTCCTCCAAAATGCGTTAATTAAAATAATTTATTAAATTCCAACTCAAATTAGAAGATTTTACTGCTTTTAGTATTCTATGTGTTAGACAAAAAAGATTTAGGGATTTTTGTTGACATTGA
Organism: Callaeas wilsoni; assembly: GCA_013398955.1. Classification (NCBI taxonomy): domain Eukaryota; kingdom Metazoa; phylum Chordata; class Aves; order Passeriformes; family Callaeidae; genus Callaeas; species Callaeas wilsoni. The sequence goes on from VWPU01011176.1 coordinate 18,373, forward strand.
ATAATCTGGAGCGGTTCTTGGATTATCTGGGAGAAAAAATCTGAATTAAGACACAAAAAACTTAACATCATAAATTCTTTGATTCCATTTTAAAAAGAAAATCATACAATATGTGCATTGCTTGAGCAACCACGGAATAGCTTTTTAAAACTGCAGTGCTAGCTAGAAACGTATATTTTGAGCTAAATAAATCTGAGTTTTGAATTATCCAGCAATGGGATTTTTCCCTCATATCTTCATACAAAAATAATAAGACACAGAGAGTTTAATTTTAGAAATTCTAAAGCAGATTGAAAGAAAAAAGATGTTTTTCATCTTCCCTTTCCTTTTTCTAATGTACTTTAGTATTCAAACCTTACCCCTGTGAAAGCAATACAAAAGCCTCTTCTGCATTCTTTTCTTTCTGTCAGATTTATAGCACCAATTCCATTTTTCTTTCCCATTCTCTCTTCTCAGGTGCTGTGTCAGAGCTTATGAGGGCCACAAAGATGCACTGAGACTAAGCCAGAAGACATTCTGCTTCTAAATCACCATTTGCAAAAACCTATAATAAACTTGAAAGTACTTACATAAGTCTTTGCAGGATTCAAACCTTATTATGTAGCATAAGCAAATTAAGGTTTTAGTGTTTTGGAATACCCTCATTAAGCATGCATGAAGTGCCATTTACAAATGGAAAAGGTGTTAAGTGCTTGGGTATATGAATCATTTTATGTTTCTGAAGAAGAGGACTATGAGTCAGAAAACTAAAAAAACCTGAAAATTAAACTATAGTTACAAAAACATGCTGTGGCTCTTATAGGTTCCATAAAATTATGGAAGTTGCTTTATCTGAAGGCAGCTATGGTGAGGATGCTGAAGTCACCACATGGTAAAGACATGCACACACATTAAGTAATGTTGAGCTAGGCTTGACCTCCTCCACCTCAGTTGATCACCGGGAACGGAGAAGAGCCAGTTACTGATGAATCAGCAATAACTTCCCTTGCAAATGCATTACATTCTGGCTCATCTTACCTGCATGGCCCAGGCAGAGGATAGAGAAACCCCATGGAGCAGTGAGGTAACGCAAACAGAGGATCCAGTTCCTTCCTTCCCTTTCCCAGGAGATGAGACACTGCTTACTCCTGTAGAGCTGTGCAGAAGAGACACTCCTGCACCCTGGTCCCTTCCTCACAGTTTTGGTAACACTTTACCTTGCTTTTTATGCTAATGAGATACAGCAAATAACATGCCCTGATTTATATAGGCACAGAGCCCAATGTCTTTTCCCCTCTCACTCAGGAAAGGTGAGAAGCACTTTCCCTAAGGGCCTTGCTTGGAAACCTCAGAACAAATTTAAGCATATGCTTAGGTTTAAACATCACACTCCCAGTGAAATCACAGACAACTGTGCTCTGCTGAATAAAAGCCCAAATTCACTGCCTGTCAGACAGTTAAAATGTTACCCTTCCATTCTAGTTTTGCCTAAGGTAATAGCTCTGATGCTCGTTTGACTATTTGAAAAGAAACACTCTGCTCTCTCCTCTTTAAAGCACAGTGAAGCCTCGCAGAAGGCTCTTCCATGCTGTGATTATCACATTTGACAGTAGTTAAACAGAAGCAGGAATACCAAACCGCATCCAGCCTCCAGGTGTCCTTTGTCATCCTGTGTGCTCTAGTAAGTCCATGCACTTTACCAGAGCTGGTGTTCCTCGTGGTTTCTGGCAAGAAACAACAGCATCCACAAGCCAGAAGACCTATCCATGAAAATATCTCTGGTAGCAAAACCAGATGGAGTGACAGTCTGAGCTATTTTGACAGAATGATCTGTAAACACAACATTTTGTGAAGTTTCCCTTGAGGTAAACCCCGCTGTCATGTCACAACCTGTTAATAATCTAAACTTGACACCATTTTGCAACAGCATGAAGGAAGTGACTGAATGACGTTACAAGGCCTGCAAAACATTCAAAATATCAAAAGCATCCACAACCACTAGACAACATATTAATAAATTTTTCATTAAGATTTATGCTGAAGAGGTCCATTTTTTTCCCCCAAGGATCACAGTCCATTATAGTCACTTCAGACACATGTGCAACTGTTGGAAAGAGCAGACAGGTTGGTCAACAGCACAGTCAAGTAACACAAAGAAATGTTTACTCAGGAAAGCAGACAATTCTTTTCCTTGTATGTATGTGCAAACCACGTACCCCACTGACTAAACAAGAGTTATGCTTTTGAATCAAGAAATATACTTTAATGTACACAGTTACCTAATACACTGAATGGGAATCACAGAATCACAGAATATGCTGAGTTGGAAGGGACCCATCAGGATCATCAAGTCCAACTCCTGGCCCTTCACAGGACACCCCAAGAATCACATGTGATACATACAATGGATGTATACTCTGCCATAGAGCAGCTCCCCCAAAAAAACCCAGTACTCAATCCATCACTTAGAGAAGGGATGAAAAAAGTTATTTTGCAATTTCATATCAAAATGAAGGGTCAATTTAAAATATACTACTCAAATTAACACACTTGGAGAAGAAGCTTGCAAAAGAAAAGATTCTCAATGATCAGAAAAATATGGCTCTAGAAGAGCTTTCCAGTAGATGCAGCAGGGGTGAGCTACTCAGAACTGTGAACACTGAACTTGGCACATTTATGGGCTGCCTGTGATAGTGGGAGCCTGGTTGCACTGACCTAGGAGTGCAACACAAGCAAAAGCTCTGAATTCAGAGCTAAGTTGCAGTAGGTATGAAAAAAAAATACACAGACATCAAAAGGACTCATGTCTCTCTGAGTCAGTGCTAAATCACCAAAGCTCTGGGAAAGCTCTGGGTGTAGGGAAAGGAAATAAAGAGCTTTTAGTAAGAAAAGAAAGGACTATTCAGTCAAGGCAGAAAAGATGTAACAAAGTTTCTAAAATGTAACAAGTAGCAGAAGCACACTAGTTTTACAGAAGAAATTGTTATACAAGCATTTGCCTTAGGGAAAAAAAGCAGATGTTGCTATTAGGGAATTAATCATGTATATTATTGGTTAGCAGACATCTGAACATTTATACTACTGGCTGTCCAGGCTCACGCTATTCTAACCTGATAGTGAAAATATTATAAAAGCTATGTACACTTTAATAAATGTTTCCGGATATACCATGTCTGGGTACTGTGCCTCATACGTTGCATCTGGGCTCAGAGACTGAGAGAGGGCTTAGCAGCCTCCATTCCAAACTTATCTAAATTTTTTTTTTTTTTCGAAGCAACTGCATTCATCAGTTATTCCCATAGAAAATACAGGAACTCTTTTGTCTTAAGCAAATATTTACTACAGTATAGATATTTTTTGTCCCACTAGGACCAATGGAGATGAGATAGTACCCTTAGACCAGTCCCAGGGCATAGGAGTGGCATTCTTGGTGGTATCAGAAGCACGTCACAGATCAGTCAGTCTGAACTGCCAACTCAATTAAAATAATTGGACTGTACAGCAAATTTTCTGAGGTACAAAGTGGAATTATGCTTTCCCACTCCGTGGAAGGCAAGTGGTAAATGAAAGAATAGAGTGACGTGAAGCAAAAAGGCAAATCGTACAATAAGGTGAAGAAAGTAAAAAAGGGGAATCTAAGAGCAAGTACATTGAAGAACCACAGAGACTAATTAAAAAAAAAAATTAATTGGTCCTCTCTGTGCTGTTGAGGATTTCTCCTTGTGCTTCTCAAACTTCAAAGGCTAGTCACACTCAAATGCCAAGCTGAATGCAAATGTCCTGATTCAAAAAAACACTTCATCACTAGGAGTTGAACATGTTTAAATGTGGCATGGGGTCTCCAGCACTGTCTTAGGGTGGTTTTCTAGTCCCATAATTGTCTGCTCTATGCCCACAAATGGTTGCTGTAGCTTTAGGTGGGTCTGGGGGATTGTGGAGCTTAGGCAAGACCTTAGGGTTTTTTCCCTTTCTCTGGCCTTGGAGACTGCGGCAGAAATCCTTTGGTGGCCTTTGGTTTTGGGGTTTTTTTTCCTGAACTGTTTGGTTTGGTTTGGTCTGAGGCCAGAGGAAACTATCAACTATCCCTTTGTTTTGATTTTCTTCTTAAATATGTTATCACAGAGGCATTACCAACCTCTCTAATTGGCCCAGTTTTGGCCAGCAGCACGTCCATCTTCAGAGCCATCAGCGCTTGGCTCTGCTGGACATGGTGGAAGCGTCTAGCATCTTCTTACAGAAGTCACCTCTGTGGCCCTCCCCTGCTACCAAAAACCAGGCTGTGCAAAACCAATACAAAAGGAAACATTCTAGAGCAGTTTTCTCCTAAACTTGTCTCTAAAGTGAGACAAGCACTTAAAGGTAACAAGGAAAGCAGGGGGGGAAAAAAAGTGGTAGTGTGTTGGACTTGGCAGAAGCAGCAGAACACCCTAAGTCTGATAAGCGACATGAGCTGAAACAGAAGGAGCTGAGGAGAGAGGTAAGAATTAACAGGATTTTAGGAACCAACATGTCTAGTTGACATAATGGCTGAGAAGGTCTAATCCTGATGTCAAGCTAATGAGGCTCACTGACACCTCTAGAGCAATCAGAGTTTTATGAGCAGTGGTGCTCCACCACTTGATTGTGCCTCGCTTTTCAAGCAATAGCCTCACTGTTTCTCATTATGTGAATAGCGAACATTTCAAACTGACTGGAATTTTGGAACAGGCACACTTCAGGAACAGGACAGCAATGTGAAGGTGATAGGAGTCAGTTCCGGACACCCAACAGAAGAGCGTGCAGAATGCCATAGTTGTATCACCTGGCACACACATATTCCCACCACAGAAAGAGATCCCATTATGGGAAGCCACTATATTTTGGTCACATGACGAAGACACATCCAGGTATAGACTGAAAAAAGACTGATGGAGAATAGGAACACCAGTTGAGCAAGGAGTCAGCTGTTTTAATTACCAAATAAGCTACTCTCGTATATGAGGCATTTTAATCATCGCACAAAAGCAAAGTAGCACCACGAACACTAAAAAAAATTTAAGACTTAAAAAAATGGAGGAAAGCAAAACATTACTGTGTATAATGAAGAAACTAGAAAAAACAGGGAAAACTACAAAGGGGTTCCATCATACAGTTTGATTTTTAAGCTTTTTGGACAATTGGATCAAACGGACAGCTTACACTCTGAGTGGCTTTTTTGCAGTTTTGCTATTACATACTTCAGCTACATATGTCTGTCTGAACAAAAAAACCATGATTTATCAGTCACAGAAAGGCATTTTTACCTGACTGTTTCCAATAGTACCCTCTTGTCGAAAGAGAATACAATGACTGGTGTATAAGAATTAACGGAGTAATTTAATGGATGTATTTCCTGCACTTGTGCATTTCTTATGACCTGCCAGCTTGTGAGTAATGAAGTATGCGATCTTCTAGCTACTTAATTATTGTAATGTTTCTATAGTTGGGTTTTGCTTAGGAGTTATTTAATAATCCTTTTTCCACATTCTATTTCTACCCTCTTTTATGACATAGATAATTACAAAGAAAGAGATTTACAGCTTCTCTTTTTATGATCAGAGAACTCATGTGGATAAAGTAACATACATGCCTTCATGTTTTATAAGCCTTTAATTTCAAACAACAGGATATCATTTGATTTTCATCTCATTCATCTTCTGCACTCACCAAAAACAACAAAGCTTCTGATAGGACTACATCAAGGACAAACCACCACTATTTTTAAGAAGCATTTTACATTTTTTAAAGTGAATGTAAGAAAGTAAAATGAGAAGTAGTCTGTCTGTATTTCTGAGTTATTTATTTTGGAACAACTGGACAGTAAATGCCATATAATACAGTCACCACAGCAAGATATAAATACTGCAGCTACCAAAAAAGTGGCAAAAAGTATTCATGGAATCATTTCAGTCACACTGTGCTTCTGCTTTCCATTATTAGCAACTTATCTTGAAAGATGTTTCATCTATTTCGAAATGTTTTTACAATCCCCTCATTTCTTTAATGGGTTTGGGGATTACAAACAGACCCTCCCAACACAAGGAAATCAGATAACGCTTAGAAGAACACCTGTTTAGAAACTGAAGGTCGTGCTAGACTCATTACCAGATTACCTGTGGTATGAAAACCCTGCTGTAAACATCAACTTTTGGGATGCACAGAAACAGATAAATGAAATCCTTCCATTTCAAAAGATTCAAAAGATAAATGAAATCCTTCCATAACAAAATTCTTTTGCTATTTTTCTCCCTTCAAAAACAGGGTTCAGGAGATTTCAGAGGAAAAGGTTTTCATTAGTGATGAGCATCTCAGCGGAAAGCTCATAGATTTAAAGCACAGTGTTCCTTTGTTCCTATTTAATTTTCAAAGGGAACAGCCATGTTTTAATTTTGCCTTTTTCTCATTTACTAGTTGCACAGAGAGCTGTTTCATTTAGCGTATTTAGTTCCTTTCAGAATCAAACTCTACAAAATCAAAATGTTAAATCCTGCGCGAGCACTGACAGTTCAGACTACTGGCAAGCAGTTAAGTCTCAGTTTAAATTCATATCCAACACAGAAGTCGTGATCACATAATCTGCTTTTCCTACCCTTATAGCTGTGCTGGATTTCCACAGAGGCACACCAAGGCTGCATTTTGGATTTCCTTTGACTGGCACTTTGCACCGTGCTTCTGCTCAGCCTCAGTGAACACGCTGTCTCAGAGTGACAGAAAGCAGGAGGCGGAAAAAGAGATGATCTCTTCCCCAGATTTCTAAAGAGCCTCACATATTTTTAATTAATCAACACCACACATGTGCAACAATATTCACAATACAGAAAACAGCTTCTTCTTTCTTTCCAGAGGACAAAAAGTTTTTCATATCCCCAGCTGGATTGGGAGAATGTAGGTCTATGAAAGTTGACAATTATTAACCTGGATATTTGCCAGCCAAGGACCTCCTTTAGTTTTACATGGACAAAGTACAGTAAGGGTCATTTGAATGCTACTAAGGAGAAATTATTTTGAAACTCTATGGTAAGTCAGAGAAGAAATATTTTCTCCAACTTCTACAGCACTGTACCAAGGAGGCAATCACACTGCAGCCCAGCACAGATTGAAGCAAGGAACAGCGTGAGGAGCAGTGGAGATGGGCTGTGATGGACTGACCACACCTACATTTCCCACTCCCTGTGCCACTCAGAGGGAGGAAGAAGAGGAGCTGGGGATGGAGGAGTGAAGTTGAGCCTGGGATAAAGCCTGAGGGAGGAGAGGAGAGAAGGAGAAGCTTTTAGTCTTTGTCTTTGTTTCCTCCAACTCTATATTTAGTTGGCAATAAATTGAATAAATTTTCCCCTGGTCAAGCCTGTTTTGCCCATGATGGCAACTGGTAAGTGATTTCCTGTCCTTGTCTCAACCCACAGGCTTTGCCATCTTATTTTCTTTCCCTATCATATTCAGGAGGGGGAATGAGAAATTAGTTGGGAAGGCATCTGGCAGCCATTCAAGGTCAAACCATCACAAGCAAATAAATGATCTAGAGCTCTAAATCCAACACTCTTCAGTGATTCAGCCTCTCACAGAGAGATGTTCCAAGATATTCAAGTACCCAGCACCTATGCCAGTAGGAGTCAGGTTTTTAGCTGATGAGAAGGGAAGACCTGTCTCAGAAACCACCAGGACTGGGCCCTAGCTGCCTTCTCCATTTCTAACTCATAGATTCCCATTCACACTTAAGGGACCACTCAAGTTTGCAGCTTACTTACTCAACTGTCCCAAATTACATGCCAATGTATTACGAAAACACAAAATTGGAGTGAGTTTACCTTGATTACACTAAGCTTGACTGTGATTTTAGGACTGGCAACAGTTTTTCATTGAACACCTGGCCATTTTTGTTGTTGCTTTGGTGATGTTAATGTGACTTCCAAATCAGGGCAGTAGAAGGTTCTGCGTCTTACAAAATTCTCTGCTTTGGTGAGAGTAAATACCAAGGAATTTACTATAGAGATATCATAACTGGCACAGACTAGCAAAGAATACATTATATTTTAAAATGTAACACACAGCTGCCCAGAGGTTAAGCTCACCTATTCTGATCTCAAGCTGACATGACTTAAAATCAGTGGTAGAATGGCTTCTGCAAACCAAACTGAGGGAACAGGCCATTCATTAAAATGTCATACTGAAACACTGGAGATAAGTGACAACAGTTTAAATAGAAAGCAAAAATAGAATTGAGGGGCAAAAACTTTCTCATTTAGCAATGCAGTAACAAAGTTTTGATAGTAGCTGGTTAACCATCGTTTCCAGAAAAAAAAAAAATTAAAATCCATGATTTAATGAGAAAAGAGGAAATAAAGACAAACCCAACACAACAAAAGGAAAGGAAACACGTTCTCTATCTGTAAGGCTAAATTCAGCAAACACATGAGTATCACTTAAATTTATGAACATAAAGCCAGATCACATCTCTCACCAATACCTCCGCCCAACATGCTAACCTTCCACAGGGAAACCTTAGGTATTTTCTCTAGTATGTGTGCAACACCCTATTATATGGAACTGTAAAGGAAAAAGTGCTAGAAGGGCAAAACTGAGAAATGCAGCCAAGAAAATCATAGCTTAAAAGTTACAGTGATGACAGAAAGAAGATTTACTGCTGTCCTGCAGCTAAAGAGGGAGAGGTAAATGATATTTAGTCCTTTCCTACACTACCAGTCTCCACTCCTGGAGACAGGATCTGAGTAAGATTGACTGAAGCAGTCAGATAAAATGGAGATGTTATGCTAGAAGGAAAAGCATTGCTGGACAAACCAGAGGTGACAGGCTTGATTGTGTCTGAACTGCTTGTTAACTCTTCACTGTCTGAAAAGACAAATTGATTCTTTATACATTCAACTCCTATGTAGCAGGTTTGCATTGCCAAGTTAAACACTAGAAATCACATTTTTTAAGTTGTTGAAGTTGATGCTGGTATTCCTCACACAGTTTTACAGATTTTGCCTAGGACAGTGAATTAGCTTTATGAAAGCACTCCTGTAAGGCAAGTAAACAATAACCTTGTTTTACGAAAGAAGAGGCACAACAGGTTCAACTGCAGCTGTTCATGAAAAAGAAACGAGGATTTTGGGTCCTTGCACATATTAGCTGATTCCTACAAGCATCTGTCCCCTTACTGCAAAATAAAGCTTTACAATTTCCAAGTGGTTTTGATGTGAAGATACTGAAAAGCACAGCTAGAGGCTTCCTCAGGAGTCCGAGCACTAAGATCTGTACAGACACGCAGAGGCTGATGGCAGGCTCTAGGATCCTTTCCCCTGGCATAGTATTCAAAGGGTCTAAACACATCAAGAATGTGCTCCAGAAGAGCTGAAGAACCATCTAGTGATGCAATTCTGACTCTAGGCTTGGATTTCCTTTATTTGCAGGGAGTACTCACCTGAAGAGGCTGGCAGTCTCGAATAAACATAAATATTGAAGTTTCTGGTTACCAGCAAAATTTCCAAGATTCTTTAGCTTGGATCTGGGTTAAAATGAAACCAAACTGAAGAAGTTATGGGTCAGGGCATTGATGTATAGGCAAGGCTGGCAATAAATGGAAAAGTGCAGCCTCAGAACTTACTACAGGTCGTTTCAATCTCATCCAGACATCTCTGTTCAAAAACAGACTTTCGGTTTATTGGGTGCTTCTCCTGTCTCAGGCACTGTGGCAAACAGGATGATACTGAAATACTAACCCTTGATATGCTCAATACAAAAGCATCCATGGCTGCAGATAAGCTACTGTATGTGCTGGAAGTAATAAACTTCAGGCATTTCCCCCTCTTTTATACAGTAACCCTAAGATTTTGACTGGAGGATGAATGGAACCAAACCAAAGAACCAGGCTGTAAGTTTGCTTGTTGTGTAAAATGAGGGGATAAAGCTTTTAAAGCTTTCCTGAGGTCCAGATAAATACAGAATACTCCTTTTTCATGGTACTAAGTCATGGGGCAAGAAGCTGTGTGAATGGAGTCACACCCCAGGAGAAAAGGCACGGGTCTTCTCATTCATCTGTTAACAAGCAGGGAAAAAATCTGGTAGCACATTCCATTCCTCATTGTGTTTTGTAGTTTGGTATGGCCATGTCTTGTGAAATGATGTAAGATGTCTGAAAATAAGAAGGGTGGGAGATGACACTCCCTTTGCTCCAGTATAAACATGCACAATGAAAAGCACTGTGGGGTAGGGGGAAGAAGTGAATTGCCATTCATGGTAGAAGTGGTAGGAAAAAGAGATTGTAATGCTTCCGTGGAATTCTCGTGGCAGATTGTAGAGGAGCCTTTTAAGCACAGTGCTGAGGCCATTCTGTGCTGAGATGCCATCATGCCCTATGGGCTATGCATGGCTCTAAGACCCTGCTGATCTCTATGATGCTCCTTCTTTCACACAACTAGTGCTGTAGCAAAGAGGAGTCATTGGACAAGCAACATGCATTTCTTCCATGCGTAGACCTTACAAACCAGGAGCAAAATGGGGGCACAAATGCAATGCAAGGAAACCATGCTCCTCTGGGAATCTTAATGGCACTGCCATGCACTTTTGAACCAAAGAGAAAAGTCAAGAAGGTATGTAATAAAATATAAGTGAGCTTTTGTAAAAGACATCTGATCAAAATCCCCATCAATGTGTTCCCCTCCCCCTCCAACATTTAAGTTCTTTTAATCTTTGTGTCAACTTCCCCATGTTTCAAATAAAGCAGGAATTATTAATGTGTTTTCTTTGACTTCAGGAATCAGGCAAGGTCTTTGTCATGGTTTGATACTGGCCAAATGCCAGGCACCCACGAAAGTTGTTCACTCACACTCTTCTGCTATAGTTGGGCAGAGGAGAGGGAAGAAAAATTAACGAAGGGCTCATGAGTAGAGATAAGGATTGAGAGGAAAACACTCTAAGGGCAAAACAGGTGCAACTTTAAAGGTATAAGGTAAATTTATTATTAACAGAATCAGAGGAGGATAATGAGAAGTAAAAGAGGCTTTTAAAACACCTTTTTCCCCCCACCCAAGCTCCTCCCTCTTTCTCACCAACAGCGCAGGAAAACAGGGCATGGGGGTTTTGGTCAGTTCATCACTCAAGGTCTTCTTCTGTTCACTCAGAGAGAAGAGTCTTTTTTTTGCTATGCCATGGGGTCCATCCCATGGGCAAACAGTCTTCCCAAAACTGTTGTGGCTCTGCACTCATCCATGGGGTGCAGTCCTCTAAGGATAGGCTACTCTAGTTTGGAAGCAAGGACCCTCTAACTCTGGAAGCAGGGGCCCTCTCTCTCTCTGTTTGGGTCTCCCACTAGATCACAGCTTTCTCTGGTATCCACCTGCTCCAGCATGAGCACTTTTCCCACAGGCTGCGAGTGGATCTCTGCATCCCCCATGGACTTCACTGTCATGGGTTGAATGCTGGCCAAACACCAGTGCACTCACAAAAATTATTTACTCATTTTCTTCTGCTATAGTTGAGCAGAGAAGGGGAAAGAATTAAAAAGTTCATGGGGTGAGATAAGTATTAGGAGAAAACACTTTAAGGGCAAAATAGGCTCAAAACTTTAAAAGGTACAAAGAAAAATTTATTAACAGAATTTTAAAAAGATAATGAGAACTAATATAAACTTTTAGAACACCTCATCCTCCCCCCAGCCTTTCTTTCCTTCCCACCAACAATGCAGGGAGACAAAACATGGAGTTTTTAGTCAGTCTGGCACCTTTAAAAAAGTAAATTTTTTTCAGTTCATTTAGGGAGAGGAGTCTCTTTTGTTATGCCATGGGGTCCTTCCCACAGGAGACAGTTCTTTGTGAACTTTTCCAATGTGGTTCTAAATTCCATGAGAGCAGTTCTCACCCAAAAAAAACTTGCTGCAATGTGAGACCTTCCCACCAGCAAACCAGTCTTACCACAACTGCTTTTTCTTGTGGGCCAAAAGTTCATAGGGTACAGTGTTTTAAGGATGAGCTGCTCTAATATAAAAGCAAGGATCTTTTTCTTCTATCTCTGAAAGCAAGGGTTCTCTTTCTCTCTGTTCAAGCCTTTTGCCAGATTACAGCTTCTCAGCATCTACACATTCCAGCGTGAGTACTTTTTTTCTCACAAGTTGTGGGTGAATTCTGCATCCCCTCCACGCTCTTCAACTATGCTTTTATTTGGGATTTCTGAGCACTTACTCAAAGTCTGGTGTTAGTACAAGAGTTGCTCCTGTTCTTTCTCACAGAGTTACAAATTTGTTGGCATAGTTTATAAACTACCTTCAAAGTGACACAGAGAGAACATCCCTCATGACAAGCATAACCACAGGACAAGCATGGGTTATAAAGAAGATACATACCAGTCATTCCTCAGGTAATTCTAACTGTAATAAAATAAAAAACAAAGCAACTCTGAGGTAAGTGCACTAAGATTCCTCTGAAATCTGTATGCCTACATTTTGCTAATATTCTTCATACTTTTATAAGGCAAGACAGTGTCACATTTGAGCTTTGCTTTGTCAGCTTTTTGAACTCAAGCTTCTCATTAACCTTGAAAACAAATACTTGTTTTCAAATACAAGGAAGAAGTATGTGCATATGTACTGTGTTGCACACATGTGGTAAGGGCAGTGTCTCCTGGACAGAACAGAGCTTCAGATATGCAGGAAAAACAGCTTAAACCCATGCCAGGCTAGCTGTCTCTGGGCCAATGACATAATGTCTGCCCATGAGTTTTGCAGACTAGGGAAATTTTGGCCTTACTGTGTGCAGTTCTTACTTCTGGTCACAAATGACCAGAGTCTGACCCCCAAGGCATTCACAATGGAAATCCTCCTGGTGATGGGAAGTCCCTGGCTATCAGGTCTGCACTAAGATGGCCTATCCCTGTCCCTCATCTCCATAAGCATGACAGAAGAATGGCCAAAGATGAATCTGACAGATCATACAATCATAGAATAGTTTATGTTGGAAGGGACCTTCAAAGATCATCTAGTCCACTCCCTGCTGGAATGAACATCTTCAACTAGATTAGGTTGCTCAGAGCCGTGTCCAATCTGGCCTTGAATGTTTCCAGGTATAAAGTCTCTAAAACCTCCACAGGTAACTTGTTCCAGTGTTTCACCACCTTCACTGTAAAAATGTTCTTCCTTATATCTTCTCTGAATACTCTCTTCTACTTTAAAACCATGAAAATAATTTTTATGTGCTAGCAGTGGGTCAAATGTAAAACAAAGCCAGCTTTTGAGATAGCTAAACACAGTCTGTGAAGACATTCTTTTAAGTTGTCCCACTGGGCACTTCGGAATGTGACTATTCACTGATCAAAGTTATTTTGATCAACAACTTTCCAATAAGTTGTTTTTTGAGGAAGGCAGTACGATTTAAACTTTTGGCTTTGTACTAGTTAATAGTACAGTGAGCATGATAAATATGCAGAATTCAGTTTTGGAGCAGGGGTCAAGCTGGCAACACCTGCTGTCATGAACCTACCTAACAGGCAATCCTCTGACCCAGGTGTATCATGTTTTCCTCCCACTGTTCATCACATTCCAGTCCATATTTCTTTTGAAGATTATATGGAGTACAATAACAGTGCAAGGAGTACCATGACAACATTTATACCGGCAAGTTATGCAAAACACCACATAACAATTTCTTAGAAGTTGAAAAAATTAGAGCTAAGATGTCTTTAAGGTAGCTTCTCATTACTGACAATATGACCACTGACTGAGGGAAGTATTTGTTTTTCCCATCTCACCACTGCGATTTTTTTAAACAGAGTAATTGTCAGAGTAATGTTCTGAAAGCATCTGTTCTGGTGTAGGGATGGCCTGCAATAAAAGTCACTGCTGACAGAGGCACTGACCACCTCTGCCACACCTCTGGGAACCGTCTCATGCAGAAAATCTCTGCAGTTGGTCCAGAAAGTTCCTCGAATTTTTCAACACAGGGAGCGCAGCCACTGCCAAGCCAGTAGTCCTAGCGATGTCACCCAAGCTGGAGCAGCCCCTGGTCTGTGGGGGGGCAAACTTCTCCCAAGGAAAACAGTCAGGTAAGATGGACTCCTGCAGAAGAACAGCCAAGAAGCTTCAGTGCGGTGGTTGAAGCTATCTTGCACATTTAGGTTTTCTTCTCACTTTGTCAGGACCTAAACAACCTTCCTGAGGCTGCATGGAGGAAGAAAGACAGTGGAGAAGATGAAGTTCAGGGCAGTCTTCAAGAAGACACAAAAATAATCGCCAGAAGATGAGAAAAGAGATTCTTACATATAAAAGTTATTTTCCATTCTATTCAGAAGTAAATTTAGTCTTATATCAGAAATAATTTTAAATACACGTCAGTCTCTGCTACCATTTGGGCAGAAGTGCTCCTTCTGAGCAGCCTTTTAGGATTATTTTTGTCCTGCTGGTTTCTGGATTTCACCAGGTTGATCTGCCAAGAGCTGCTGCTGAGTTCCCCATCCCTCTGATCCTCAAAGGACCTCCGCAAGTCCTGCTTCTCATCTCAGGAGCAGGAGCAAGAGGGTGGCCTGGACAGTAAGCCCTGGGAGAAGCTGATCAACCATTCAACTGTTAAGAACGAACAGCAACAAAGCATACTCCATTGCATCTCTCGCGTAGCCATTTAAAGTCTCTAGAGAAAAAAAAAACACGTTTCTTTCCTACCATGTTCAGTAGGACACTTCTTACTGATGACCCAGGCTGAAACAAAGCACCAAGACCTATGTCAGAGCATGCAGAAGTGGAGACAGATACTGTTCTTCCAGGGACAAAGTGACACAAAACCCAGAAAAGCAAGACCAGAATTTAAAATTTTAAAAATTATGCCAGGATTTGTAAACCTGGTAGAACCATGGGATTTTTACCATTCTAATTCATAAAACAGTGATTTTCATCCCAAGGGCAAAGAAAGGATTTATAGTTAAAGTGTATTTAGGATTTATTGGCAGGATTTTTCTTGTAAAGGCATGGAAGGATTTGTACATCTAATTTCTGACTTATAAAAGGTTTTGAGGATTTTTGTGTGGTAAATCCAATTAAAGTAAGTTTAACATCATGATTTAAAATTAAGCAACCCTGCCCCCCACATTTTGAACCATGTCAACTCCTCATGACTGCAACAGTGAGGGTGCCCTGCCACTGAGTGAGGCTGTCTGGAAAAGACTCAACTGCATATCATGGAGACAGGGGAGACAAAGAGCACAGTTTCCAGACAGATGGGTGTTGGAGAAGAAACACTGATGGCACACAGCTCTTCAATCTTTTTTCAGTTTCAACAGCACCTCCCAACGCTTTGACTCTGATGGGCACCTTCTCCATCTCTCTCTGCCTGGGTCAGGGCACCCTAAATGTGGAAGCAGATAGCCCAGTTATACTGTGCCTGTGTTGGACACAGACAGTTCCACTAGCTGTGGCAGTGCCTCTGGGACAGCCTGCTGAGAACAGTGAGAGAGACAGCCCTGAGAGCCCCTGCTGAGGTTGGAGCACACAGGATATCATTTTTCCCTGACTGAAGTTTCACATTGCATAATTCTCCCTTGCCAGTCTGTCACTATTTTTACTTGCCAAGCTAATTATGAGTTTATGTTTTACAGAAAAACAACAACCACTCTGTTTCTGATGTTTGAAACAACTAAGGCAAGACAAAAGAAGTCAAAGTACTTAATTATCCACAAGAAATGAGCTTACTACAATAACGTTAAAAATAACCGGTATCACTGGGATTTTAACTAGAGTCTGTTTTCTGCATTCAAATTTGCCAATCCATTTCTAAGCCTCCTGTGTCAGCAGCTAGAACAACCTATTTCAAACAATGAAAATGACCTTTAAAGAAACCAAATTCCAACTTCAGGGCCAACTGTCTGCAGGGTAAGATCAGAGATGGAGTCCATTAGCTGTACCAGGCCCTGCCAATCTGCATCTGATATAGATTTGCATAGAAATGCAGTTAGTGGAGCAAGGGACCAAATATCAGGAGAACAGGGTTATCAGTGGTGATATAGCTCCAACTCTTGCTCATTTAAAATGTCAGGAAAACTCACCGCATCTCATGGTGCCTCACTGCAAACGCAGCAGGGGGCAAAATTCTTTTCTGCTGTTTCCAAAAGGAGCTATAAAGCAGTACCTAGTGCCTAGCAGCTATGGGATTGTGGCCAGTAATTCTAATTTAATTGCACTCTTAAATTATGTCAAAGTGCATCCAGTAAACAGGGAATGTTCTTTATTAACAGACAAACAGTAGCACAGTGTTTCAGCTAAGACTATGAACCTTCTCAGCCAGGAAAAAAGAAAATAAAAAAGACTATACACACTCACAGACGTGAAAGTGCATGATTCCTTCAATGTATTTATAGGCTGAGCTGACAATAGTTTGCCCAAGGCTGCTTGGGTCTAACATCAGTGCCAGAGTCAAGGATTTACTTGTGACTTTCACTAGACCTTATCCAGCACTTCAGCCTGAATTCTCTCTCTGATAGTTCCACGAAATGAACTGAAGAAGGAAATCCCAGTATCAGCTGACATCATTCTGATGAATCACAAAAACTATAGTCTGGCTGGAAAGTGTGTTTCTTTCCCATGCATCAGAAATTGTGACAGTGTAGATAATACCCAACAAACCACTGGCTCGGTAAAACAACTAATTACTGACCATATAAAGATTTAACAGGATAAAAAGTCCTGCTAACAGATATACAATTTTACAATTCACAGTTGTACAATTAAGTTTTATCTTTCAAAAAAGAAACCTCATCTGTACTAAAATATTGGGTGATTTGTATTTTCTCTTTCAATGGATCATTTAACAGATTGCTGAATAAATTTTTTAAATATGCAAATCATCTGGGCATTTTGTAGTATCTCTCCAAGGGCTTTTTCCCAGTAGTTCCCACCAGATCATGCAAATTATAAGTGATTCAGAAAAGGAAGTATTATAACATTTTAATTGACAGAGTGTTTATTTCATCTCCAATTCTTTTACATTTTACCTCTCAGATAACTAGAAATACATGACCTCCAGGAATCCCCATAGTCTAGGGAGTTCATGACAAAATCAAGTATTAGGAGAGACAGAGTGCAGGAAATTAAGTGGTTTATGTCGATAAAATTAGCTGACTTGGGGAATAAAAAGTCCTTCATTACACTCTACCTCTGTACACGTAATTTCCATTATAAAATATCAGCTGTAATGGACATTAATGCATTGCTTGCACAGCATCCCCAGATTTTGCCTTTCCCCCCATTCTTCTTGGAAGCTTCCTGGGGCCTGGAAGAAGCTTCAGGCTGGCCACCACCTCTGGGCTGGGGACAGCCAAACTTGATTTCCATTAAGCACTCCTGACTTGATGCTCAGCGAATCTACCTTTCCACCCCAAAGCCACAAAAAGGAAAGGTTTTCTCCTTCTTTGGCATAACTGCCTCCTGAGAGTGACTCTTTAACAACTAGCTGCCCAAAATTTGAACCTCTGGGCCAGGAAAGGGAGAAAAAAAGAAAACAGAAGGGGAAAAAATAGGCAGCCTTTTTCTTAAGTAGTCACATAATTACCTGGTGAAATGTGTAACTGCATTGCAGAGTAACATTAGACACAACATTACTTTTCTCCCCATTTTCTTTAAGCTCAAACGGCTTCTTTCAGACACTTTTGTGAGAAGCAAACACTGCAGGGGCAGATTTGGGTACACTGCCTTCAGATCCCTTGCATTTCACTTCAATCAGAATCCGAAAAGAGCACTTCTAGCCCTACAGCGTCATATGAGCTCTGCTACCTCATGCATTATTTCAGCATGAAATATTCATAAACTGGAGAACAGGGGCAACATCCTTCTTTAAAAAGTGTAATAGACTTTTTGTAAAGGTATGAGTGCAACATGTAAGAATCTGCAACTTGTCTGACATCTTGGATTTAACAGTCCAGTTTCCACTCCTCATCCACACAGAAGGAGCTGAAATTTCACCTTTTAACCAATTTCTTTCTAAAAACTGAACTTAAGACTAAGCAGGTATTTTTATCTCTTTTGTTTTCCTTACCATTAACTCACAACACCACATCTTTATATTTTTGTTGCAGGAAAGAAAAAACTACAGCATTTTTATCATAACTATCTTTCCCCTGGCAGTAGTTTGTATTCTGACATTAAAATGGTGGTCACAATTTACAGGGACACACTGTCACAAAACTGGTTCTCGGAAAGTCAGAGGGGACTGACAGCGGCAAATCTGATAACTTAAGGGCCAAACCCAGTATTCCCATCATAGAGAGCTATTGGTGGAGAAAGCCACTGAGAGGAAGATTTCCTTTTCTACCAGATTACACCTGTAAAATGTGTTACTCTTGTTTTAGTTGGAAACCAGAAGATGGTACTTCTTCTGGTAAGCTGGTCCCCTGTGGGCACCGGGGTTCTCAGCAAGTGCAGAAGTCTTACAGCTTGGAAGACCTGGGGCCAAAGAGCACAAATTTCTGCAAATAAACCTTTCGCTTTGACATGTTACTTTGCTAATGAATTCTGCAGAAAGTTACACAATTGACCTATTCTCTGCAGCATTGATGAAGCTTTATCCTTTTTTACCTAGAGATTTAGAAATATTTACCAACAGAGAACTAATTGACTCTCTGAAGAACAAACCTAATTTTACTTTCTTTGAAACATCAGGAAAATAATGCCAGATGTGTACCACCTTGCAAGCAGGAATACAGCAGGTGTTACTCTCTAGCATTTCTGAAGTAATTTGATTACAGAATAACTAATTACTGTCACTTTTCATGAAAGATGGAACAATTTTACTTTTTTTTTTGTATTTCTTATTTGGCAAAACAAAGGTTAACTGACCTGTCTTCTATTCAGCACTAAAACATGTCCTGCCTCTGTCACCTGCTAGCATATGCAGCATATATTTCCTTCAAGTGTGTAGTATAAATACACTTCTACAGAGGTACAGCGTGTGCAGAGATCCTTATAAACAACAGCCTCTACAAGCTTTCAAGAGGGAGTGGTCAATTCTTAAGTGTCCTGGTTTAAACAGACCACAAAAAAGATTCAGTTCAGTGACAGAACACTAATAATTAGCTATAACTTGGATCATCTGTGGAATTAAATTCCTGCTTTGGAAACAACAGGACAGGTAGGTTACCAGATGCAAATCCTCTGAAGCAAGACATTTGCAATCCCTTACTGGAGTGATAATAGTGAGAGTACTAATGTGAATTGTAAAAAGATTACATTTTTACTTTATAAAGTGTAGCTTGTCTGGCTTTAACCACTTATCTCAGTACAAGGAATCTTCCAGGAAATCAACCATTTGCTCAAGTTCATAACTTTTTTCCCACCTGGGGTCATCACTCCCTTTGGTCATTCATTCCTACAGAGCGTCACCTGCTCCCCTCGAAGATACTTCACTGAAAGGTAATATGCAAGGAACAAAACCCTACACTTCGTCTATCTTGCTGAACATATCCTTACCCACACCAACACAAAAGGCTCCATTTCACTCTGTGCAGCACAGGCCAGTGGTGCAGACACACACAGGGAGCATGTTTGTAAATTCAGAGAGCAGTTGCAGCAGGTCCTGCAGACCAAGGCAGTTGATATTCATGTCTGAGCAACATTATGTGCTTCCATTATCACCATGCCTACCAAATGGAGCCCTAAAGCTGACAGTACATCAGCTATTTTTGTGTTATCACTGTTACACACCACCTTCTTCATCAGGAAATTTGCAGGTGACACCAAGCTGAGTGTGTGGTTGACATACTGGGATGACAGGTGGACCATTCAGAGGGACCTGGACAAGCTCAGAAGTGGCCCATGGGAATCTCTTAAGGTTTAACAAACCAAGTGGAAGGTGCTGCACCTGGGTCAGGACAACCTCTCATACCAATCTAGGCTGAGGGATGAACAGATCCAGAGCAGCCCTACAAGAAGGACTTGGGCATGCTGGTGGGTGAGAGCCTGGAGATGCCCCAGCCTGTAGAAGAATTCTTAGAGCAGAATGGACATGGTCTGTATCTGAACATACTGAACAAGCCAGACTGAGCAGGGCTTGCTTGCCCTGAGTGCTGTGAGATTAGCATGACTTAGTGCTGAGTGTCCTTGAGGTGACCTTGAGAAAAAGAGGAGGTTTAACGGGATGCAATAACCGCAAGCTGAGAGGAGGGAGGACACTTGTTTGCCATATGTTAACCAATTAGTAGACAGTAGACACACGTGATTTTACCTAAGTATCCAATCATAGAGTTAGTTAAAGTGTGTGGACAATGGATGACTAGTTGGAAATGCTACACAATCCTGCTTGTTTTGAGCAATAAACGAGAATGCTATCTAACTGTATCGGTGTTTGTCATTACTCAGCTCCTATTCTCAGTGGAGGACCCTGCTTCACCAGCCGTGTGCACTGGGAGCTCAGAAAGCCCCTGTGTGCTGGGCTGCATCCAAAGCTCTGTGGGCAGCAGGGGAGGGAAGGGACTCTGCCCCTCTGCTCTGCTCTGGTAAGACCCCACCTGCAGGGCTGCATCCAGCTCTGGGGTCCCAGCACAGGAAGGACATGGACCTGTTGGAGCCAGGTCAGAGGAGGCCACCAGGTAGATCAGAGGTATGGAACACCTCTCATATATAGCTGGGAGAATTGGGATTGTTCAGCCTGGAGAAGAGAAGACTTTGGGGTGACCTAACTGTGGCCTTCCAGTACCTGAAGGGACCCAACAAGAAAGACGGCCCTATTTACAAGGGCCTGGAGTGACAGGGCAAGGGGGAATGGCTTCAGACTGTGAGAGAGTAGGGTTAGATTAGATATGAGGAAGAAATTCTTCCCTGTGCGTGTGGTGAGGCACTGGCACACGTTGCCCCGGGAAGCTGTGGACATCACACTCCTGGAAGTGTTCAAGGCTAGGCGGGATGCGGCTCTGAGCAACCTGGTCTAGTGAAAAGTGTCCCTGACCATGGCAGAGGGACTAGATGGTCTTTAATGTCCCTTCCAACCCAAACCATTCTATGATTCTATGTAGCCAATTCACTGGAAACTGCCAGATGTGGGCTATATATTACAATATTCACTGTTCCTCATCCTGGAATTAAGTGAATAGACTCAAACTGTACCAGCTTTACATCAAAGCACCTCTCTTGGACCCAAACTCTGCAATCTTGTGTTTAGTATATGACTTTGCTTCAGGTTCTAAATGGAGATTATACTGATTTTTAAATGCATGGTTTGAGAGCTTAAGACATCCAGGGGCACTATAATACAATTTACATCCACGTGATCAGTTCAGAAATACTGCTGCAAGATCAGCAGTGAAATGATTTCATATCTTTGGTCCACTTTCTGAACTGAAACAGACCCAGCTCTCAGTAGGCAAAACTGGACATCGAGCCACCATAACCAATGCCAAGCTTGATGTTGACTGGTCGAGTTAGCAGATGAGCTGAAAAGCAAACACTATATCTGCTCAGCTGGAGGAAAGGATAGCATTACCACTAGAAAGGTGACAGTTCCCCTATCTCCTCCACCACAGTTCATTAAATACTGCATGAAATTTACCACTGATTCCCTGGGAGTTGAAGTGGGACCTAGGTAACAAATCAAGAAGATTTTAAAAGTTCATTACAAATGAAACAACCAAAAACCCACAAACAACAACAATAACAACACCTCTACATGGTTCACAGCAAATCCATACACTCAGTGCAGTCACTTGCACTAACAAAATAAACAGTATTTTGAACAACACTTTGGTCCTTGTAAAACAATTCAAGAAATATTACAATATGCCTCAGCATAAAAGTACTCTGGCTCCCACTAAACACAAAGGCTTTGAGGAACTTGTACCATGTTGGAAAAGTTCTTCAGGTTCAGATATCACACTATTTCATAGTAGATGTTTCTTTCCTATGCCCTGTTCCTTGTGAAACCCTGCCCAGCAGATCATCTGAAATCATATTCCCTCCTGACATGCTGACCACACTGGAGTAAAATGCTGCCTTCTCTTCCTCCTCACTGCCCTGATGAAGTGGGCTGTGAGACCTTGAGGATGGGTGGTCACCTCCACATGGGCATAGGTAAGCTAGGCACACAGAGGGGTGACCTTCCTTTCCATGATCTGTTCAAGCTGGATGATGACAGAAGAAAGATCCCTAGAAACTGGCTCTTATATTTCACGGAATGGATCAGGTTGAAAGAGACCACAGTGGACTGGACCACATCTGGTCCAATCTCTCTGCTCAAGCAGGATCATCCCAGAGCACATGGGACAGGATTGCGTCCAGATGGTTCTGGAACGTCTCCAGTGAGGAAGACTCCACACGCTTTCTGGGTGATCTGTTTCAGGGTGTGGTGCACAGGAAAGAAGTTCTTCCTCATGTTCAGGTGGTACTTCCTGTGCATCCATTTCTGCCTGATGCCTCTTGTCCTATTGCTGGGCACCACAGACCACAGCTTGGTCCATGCTCTGACCCCTCCCTGCAGACATTGACAGACATTGATGAGGTTCCCTCTAGGTTGTCTCTTCTCGAAGCTGAAAAGGCCCAGCTCCCTCAGCCTTTCCTCATGACAGAGATGCTCCATCCCTTTATCATCTCTGCAACTTCCACAGGACCCGCTCCGGAAATTCTATGTCTCTCTTGGACTGAGGAGTCCAAAACTGAACACAGCACTCCAGATGCGCCTCACCAGGGCTGAGTAGAAGGGCAGGATAACAACCTCTGCTGGCCCTTTCCTGCCCCTCCTCAAACACAAAACATCCCTGAAGGGGACAGATACACTTCACCATCACCCCTCATTTCTCCTGTCTGCCTGCTGAGCCCTGCCGTCACCAGCCACCTTCATGAGCTCCTCCAGACAAAGAGCTCTTCATGAACTAATACCATTATGTAAATTAAAACAAGCCAAACACTAGGTAGAGCTCTAAACGGCAAGATGCAGGCACAACTGATTTTCCTGGAAATAATTAAATACCTGGAGAATTCAAAAAGAAGCAGAACAGTAAATTCACCTCAATCTAGGTGGAAGAGGCTTTAAATCAAGGCAATGTCTTTTTAAAGTTGCTAGATCCATGATGTAAGCCCTGGGGAAGGTAATCCCCTTCAGTAGATAGTTTATGAACAAATCTCTAGGGCCCATTTACTGTACAAAGTTGGATTTTACAATATCCTGGTTCAAGAGGAGATGGAAGAATGCTACAAGGATTCTACACTGACACTGCATTGCGACAGTGATGGGGCCGCACCCATCATTTCCATCTATTTTATTTCAGATATTAAAATGGCACGCATGAACCATGCATCAACCATTGCTCTGCACATGGACCAGAGGCATTGATTACCAGTCCAGTTTCACAGCCTCAACAAGATTCCTATTGACTTCAAGAAATGAAGATAGATCAAGTTCGCATCTTCATGACCACTGGAAATCTGTTCTCAGACTGTACAAATTAAGCCTGAGACATATATAGAAAAGCAGACTTAAACAATATTTTTAAAGAGAATCTTGAAAATATCTTTCAAAAATTCAACTAAAAAACCCTTTTTCACAGATTAAATATAACTCTGCTATGAAAAATACGCAAAGTACCTTAAGATAATGAATATATTGTTAGTGAAATATATTCCAAATAGGATAGAACTTATTTTCACTCTCTTCTTGACCTTTATTTGAGAAGATGCCCTGAAACACTATGTATTTTGTATTACATCTGACGGCACTAATTTAAATGAGTTTTCAACCTATTTTCAACCTATATTTCAAACTTGATCAGAGATTACAGAGCAAGCCAAACCCCTGCTCCCTTCCCAGTTTAATTCTCCATCTTGGATGGCTTTCAAAAATAAAAATGCAGTCACATCTGATGAAGAGTTTATTTTTGCTAGACATTTCATGGTGTAGCAGAAATAATACAAAGATGTTAGAAGAAAACATAGAAGGTTCAAGAATCAGAGTAATTGAGCAAGCAGAGAAAGCAAGGGCTTTTTGAGTTGTTTGTGTAGGATTTTTTGTTGTTTTGTTTGGTTTGGTTTTTTTAAGGAACAAGAAAGAGGCATGGTGCCAAGACTAGAAAGTCAGGAAGTAAGTACACTGAAGTCAGTATACACAAAGACATGCAGTCTTTCAGTACAAGGGCTAAAATTTTGCTCACAAAAAGAGAGTGTCCCAGGGGTGACCCCACAGAAAAAGCCTGAGAGTGACTCCACAGGAGACCGTGTGCAGAGAGTCTGAGCTGTTTGAGGCCTCTTGAAACCTTTCCTCTGGAAGTAAGCCTCCTGCTGAATACCTGAAAATGGGATCTGGGATCCCTAAACACTTTTGAACACAGGGGCTGGAAAGCACTTTATGTTTTTAAATAGATCACGTCTCCTCGTATTGTCATTGAATTCCCAAAACGCCACAAAAGACATGATAATCGGCAAAGTATGCTGATTTCTTTTAACGTCTTAAACCACAGAAGAACACATCTTGTTTGTGTTCAGGTAAATTATGCCTCAGAAAAAAGAAAAAAGCATCCCTGCAGTGCCTTAGTAGTTGTCATTTGTCCTGGCCAGGAGGTATTGCCTGTCCAAAGAGAGGGCACACACAGTTCTCAGGCCCCTGGGCTTCGAATGGTTTGAGTTATCCAATCAATATTTTGCTTGGCATCAAGTTGTGATGAATTTCAGTTGAAACCAGTAACAGCTGGCATGAGGCCAGCAACACATTTTATATGAGCTGGTAAAGAATTTTGGCCATCAGAGGCCCAAACCACTTGCAGGTCTGCAAGCTCCCACAGCAAGACCAGAGAAGGGCTTTTGCACTAATCCATGCAAAAGGCACTAAGGGGCCAAGTTTAAATCTGTATAGAGATGTACATGCCCTTATACATTGTAAACACCTTGTGGGAAGACATATGGGAGTATTGCAAACTCATTGCACAGTGAAACGGTGTAATCAAAGGCAATGCCACAAAGTACACAACAGTGGAAAAAATTAAGGGCACAGAAATATTTTTAAACTGTCATCTGAGAACTTCCGAAGTGCATTCATTTAAAAATGTATCTACCTTTCTCACACACACATATTTACAGAGTTTCTGCATTTACCTCCTGGGTTCTGACTGAAACTGGAAAATTTTCCTTACTAGTATTAATTCCCAAAGAACCTCACTGCAAGCAAGCCTCATTACTCAATAATTCTTTGCTGCCTCTACTTTTTGACATCTCAGCCAGTTCTTAATCCTTTTAACTTCTTAATGGAAGAGTAGTTACACACAATGATGTCCTGTGGAAGATCACTTATCTGTCCCTTCAGAGTGCTTCCCTGGCACAACATTGAGAAAAGAGGATCCTGTTCATAGGGATGGGACCATCCGAAGAAATACAAAGATGGGGAAAGGCCTTGAGAGGAAGCCCTATGTGGTATGCCTGAGGTCACCTGGTTTGTTCAGCCTGAAGAAGAGACTGAGGGGAGACCTCATTGCAGTCTACAACTTCTTTGTTAGGGGAAGTGGAGGGGCAGACACTGATCTCTGCTCTGTGGTGACCAATGACAGGACTCGAGGGAATGGCAGGAAGTGGAGTCAGGGGAAGTTTAGATTAGATATTAGGAAAATATCTAAATCCTAGGAATTACAGCCTGACCCACTCAGGGGCTGCAGCCTGACCTTTCCTCAGGAAGGCTGATCAATGCCTCTACATATCCCTATGGCACCAGAGGCACATCATCACTCCCCCTTGGGCAACAGCAGCACTGACACTAAACCTGTGTGAAGAAGAGAAAGGAGAAATTTTTCCTTCAATCAGTTAAGGTCCTACAGTGGATACACTGCCCTTTCTAGTACAGACTGCTTTTATTTCACCTCCTATGCCTATTTGGAGCTGGAGTGTGAGAGCAAACGCCTGGCACGGGGAGCTCTTCCAAGGGATGTGCTTGTGAACGAGGCTTTTGTGTTGCCGCAGTCATCATGAGGACTTTCCAAGTCCGCGTCAGGCCAGGCAGGTGGGACAGAGACAAAAAGTAAAATCAGCTGGCTATTTTCAGAGGAAGAAGGTACAAAACAGGGGCCAGTTTGAAGTTCTGCCTGAAGCACAAAATCCACAGCTGAAGATTCAAATTCACAGGGAAGAAACCTTCAATCCCAGCTTTCTGGCACAGGCACCTGGACAGAAAGTTTTTTAATGTTCTTGCAAAGCCAATATGAGGATTTTGCTGACACTACCTAGGCAAAAGGTACTTCCGGCACCCGAGAATGGCCAGAGAAGCACAGGAAATCCTTACAGCACCAGAGCTCCTGCACTGTTCTTCTGGACAGGCCCAAGACAGTCTGAAAGAATTTGTTCACCAGTTTTGGAGAAAAATCTCGTAACTCTTCTTATGCTGGACCATATTTTTAGTCAGTGTATGTCTGTATAAATCAAGTGACTTGAGGATTTTGCCCTGCTAATTGAGTTTGTATCTCATAACACAAATTGGGAAAAAAAAGTGAGAAAAATATTGCACCAGCTATAGCAGTGCTATCCCCAGTTAAGAAGGAGCTGTTAGTTGTGGCACTTATTAAAACCATTCAACACAAGTGACAGGTAACAGTAATAAATCAGCTGACTTGTTTGACATATCCCCACATCCTGTGGTTTTTTATGAGCACTGCAAGTACTCAGCCTGGAAAAACAAGGGCATCTCATTAAAAAGCCCTATCAGCAACTGCAACACATGTTAAATTACTGACACATAATGAAGTCAGAATGAAAAGCCTCATTGAGGGATAGGTCCTTCAGATTTAAATAAGGGCTTCTAACTAGTAATTGTCCACCAGTGATGGGCAACAGGGTCAGACGTCTGCTGAGCAAAGGATGCTCGGGGGAAGAGCTCACAGTGCATCCTGTCCTCTCCCTTGATTTATGGAGCTCAAATTCCCTGAACATTTCTCCTTAACCCGAGCATACAATGAGCCATAGAAAGAGAGTACCCAGCAGCAGTTTTCCATCTGCAATACAGCCCTGCTCTCAAAGGGTTCTGACTGTACTCATACCTGACAGATTTCAAATGACATGGAGATAAACTATAGATGTTATTTTTCTGGACTCCTAAAAGCATCTGATAATTGTGGACACTGAGAAGAGAGCCCAGGGAGAAGCCCTGGGCTGGCAATCCCAACAACTTCCCTGCAGCTTCCTAAGTGGAATCCCCCAGCAAGACTTCCCAACCCTTCAAGAGGGGATTGCAGGGCTCTTCAGGTGCCTATTGAGGCACCTTTCTTAGTGATGACTCACAGATACACAGAAGAAAAGAGCCTCCATCCTTTAAACAAGGATTCACAGCTCAGAAACCAAAACAAAGTTGACTCACAGATACACAGAAGAAAAGAGCCTCCATCCTTTAAACAAGGATTCACAGCTCAGAAACCAAAACAAAGTTGCTTTGTAACATTCTAAGTTGTAGCGATGCAAACCAGGGCTGTTTTCCTGGCAGTGCATGGCCAGGTCATCTACAGAGGTGACTGTCCCCACTGGATAAGCAATACTGGGCACGGTCTGCTGTGCAAATGCCAGCCTGGAGGTCAGCCTGTACACAGCTGCTGTCAGCCGGTGACCACAGAGGAGTAGGGGA
Source organism: Callaeas wilsoni (assembly GCA_013398955.1). Classification (NCBI taxonomy): domain Eukaryota; kingdom Metazoa; phylum Chordata; class Aves; order Passeriformes; family Callaeidae; genus Callaeas; species Callaeas wilsoni. Next base: position 45,909 of record VWPU01011176.1, read on the forward strand.
GGGAGACCCTAAATTCCACCTTGCTGAGAGATTCAAAATGTTGGATCCGCTCAGGCCCAAACCAGAACAAATTCTTACTTCTGTGGCTAATGTGAAATAACCTTCCTAGGTCATCAAATCCATCCCCTGCTAGCATAGGCAGTCACACCTATAGAGGCCATTACATCCTCACAAACTTCTGAAGAAAGGATGACTGGGAAAGGTGTGCATAACAAGCAAGTAAAATTTCCTCTCTTGCTATGGAATTTTAATACAAAATAAATTACATTAGGAGACAGCAACAACATAAGCTTACCTAATACAGACATTAAATACAACAGGTCCCCTCCTAATCCCAGCATGTTGTCTTAATGTAGCATGTTATCTGAGACACAAAGCAGATGTCCCACTATATTGGCAGTGCCCCTGCCACATAGCAATTCTGAAAGCATTACTGTCAAGCTGACATTTTATTACATTTCTGGATATATGCTAATTCAATCGTTACATTTTTTTCAGCAATTGTGAAGGTTCAGGAACAAAGATGAATTGTGCTTTACTTCAGACAATTTTAAATGTTGTTGAAAATGGAGAATGGGGACCATAACTTCTAATTCAACCCACATGCCTTGAAGCCCCCTTCTTTTGCTCTTCACTGGCATTTAGTATCAAATTATCCCTGCAAGAAGCCACTGGAGGAAAGCAGTGCAAGGTAAGCAGACTGGTAATCCTGTCATCCATCTTCATAATTTAATTTAATGTAAACAGGCAATTTATTTCCAAGACAAACACAGGGTTACTGCTGTGGACTAAACAAACAACATTAGCTTTCAGCCCTGTAAGTATATTAGCTACCAGAGGACACAGCTTCATCAAGGTCTTTGGGGCTAGGACCTGTCCTAGGTTACAATATGGGGTGTAACCAAAGTATGTATTCTACCACCATCTCCACTACCTTCTGATGAACTGTTAAGATCGGTGTTTTTTATCTTTGCTGTGACTCAACCATGGTAACTCCCTCTAGGAAAGCAGCAGCACCACCCACCCTGAGGGGTCATCTCTGCTAATAGGCCATCAAGGACTCCCCAGAATGACTCACAGAATTACATCACCCCATAGTGAAATTCCCCGCCCTGAAGAAGGTACCGAACATTCCTGCTTGTATATAATCTAGGGCTTGGGACACCACGACACCCACCACTGGACCTCCAGAGAAGGACCAGACCTTTCCACAGGACCACTGTTTTTGACAAGACCACATCCATCACTCCAACACAACTGCAACCACCATTTAATTATGACTGCTACCACCACCCTGACCAACAGGGTGTCAGGTCATGCTCCAACTCTGTTGGTTTAAACCAGTGTTCCTGTACTATTGCCTGTATTGTAATTATCCTGTTAATTTGTAACTCCCGCCTTGAAATCTCTCGCAATGTATTTGTGTGGAATTAATTCCTCCCGCTGGTTTATCTTCAAACCAGCACAGGACCACACAGCATAGCAAAGGGTTATCACACTGCAGTGAGGGAAAAGCCATGGCCCATAGCAGGGACGCTGGCAACAGGAAGGTAGACAAAAATAACTCATCTTAAAAGAATGCAACATTTGCACATGACAGAATAGGTTGGTAGGTAGGTTAATAATTACTTAAATTACATGAACACCAAGGCTTCTCACTCACAGCTGAGAGCATTTTTGTGCTGGACATGGCACACAATGACTCTTTACACAGAAGTCTTCTCCATCCCAAGAGGTTTTCATCTGAATATGGTTATCTGTGGCATATTCAATGTCTATATTCAGAATATTATCCTACACAAGGGGAAAGCAAAGATGATTACAGAAAAGATGTATTCTTTTCATGCAAGTTATTGCACTACCAAAATTCTTGTTAGTCTTCCAGGAATATCTATAAGATTCCAAGAGATTTATTTCAACAAGGTCTAGTACAAAATACTCTTGGAGTTGCCTTAGTCCCAAAAACGAAAAGGGATGGGTTAAAATTATGATGACTGCTTATTTTCTCTCCTCTTAGTTTACATTTCCAAAGCAGCAGATGAGGAGAAGCTTGAAAGCTCAGAGACTAAAAGGATTTGATCCAAGCAAAAGAATTAAGAGCTCCTGTCATGCACCATTTAAACGCCATTACACTATAAGTGCTACTTGTACACAAGTAATTAATTTTGTGTCTCTCCACTGCTTGCCTTCCATTGCAGAATTCTCCTCAGTCTGCTAGCAGAATATTTCTGCTTCTCTTTCTCCCCAGATCTATTGCAGAGGCATCAGTGCAGCACTCCTCCCTATTCACCCTGACCCCGTCAGTCACAGTGCTAGCTGGCCTGGAGCACTCCTGGAAAAAGAGGTCTTAAGAGCTCCATAGCACAGAGAACTCCCAACCCTGAGTGCTGATGACCAGCACCTTGGATGTGGTGCTTCAACAACACAGATATCAGAGCCAGATCATAATGCTACTTGGCATTATGTGGTTTTAGTATTGTAGGAAAATGATAAAGCAGAATTTCAGAAGAAAATAAGACAATAATTCCATATATGGAATTAAATGCTTATACAGACATACATGCTTATACATACATGCATCATGTAGTGAAGATAACAAGCAGCAGCTGCAATCCCCTGCCCTCTCACTGACAACCTTCCTGTTCTCTGCAGTTTACATTGCCTTGCCTGGAGGGTTGCAAACTGCTCTGGGGGTTACTCTGTTCTCTGAGGTGCAAGGCATCTGCTGGTAAAGCTGGTGCCCCCTCCTCCATGGAGGGACATGTCATTCTCCAAGGCTGACTGCTTCCCTCCTGTTCCAAACAATTACTTCTATTCTCCTTTTACTGGGGATGAGGAGGAAGCACCAGTGGTAAGCAGAGGAAAGTGATACTGTTTACGTCCAGGCTCTCTCTTACCCCGCGTTTGGAAGGAAAAACTCAAATGCACAGGCACAACAGTAGTAAGCAATACAGAGTATCACAACCAAAACTGCTGATAATGTGTCAGCATAAGCACACACATTAGGGGCTGCATTTCATATGTTTTTCCTAGTTTATTAACAATGGTGCCCTATGGGCTGCTCAGCAGCTGGAAATAGCTACAGGGCAGAAGCACCCTAATTATACCTTCATTAGATCATCTTGACCATGGACTATATGAAGGACTGGAGAAAATAATTTGCACAGTCCCTTTATGCTTCAATAGCAGCACAGCATGTTCACCTAAAAATAAGGTGCAGTGCATCTTAGCCAATGAACAGATATTTTAACAATAGTTACAGATCCTTACTACTGCTTGTGCCAAAGTGTACCACAGGCTTCAATAGAGAGAAGCTAGAACATTCAGCATTAAACCAAATGTCCCTTGGGAGTTAAAGGAATAACTCCATGTCATGATAGCAGTAAAAATCTCTTATCTGTGTGGATGAGCCAAGAGAAGAGATACAGTGATGACAACATGCCTGCCGAGTTTGATGTATTAGTGCCTCTCTATCCCATACTAAATGCTTATGTACAGAGTGAGTCCCAGAAGCAATCTTGTATTTTACAAAATTAATTCATTACAGGGAAAAACAAAATAGGTCTTTAAGATAGCAGAAGTGATTCTGAGAGCAAACATCACAACCTTTTTCTTTTTTAAACAGAGAAAAATCATTGAGAAAACTTCACTGGATTTCTAAAGATTATATTAACTATGGAATTTCCACTCAGTTGTGGTTATAAATCTCAAAGGAAATTGTGGCTGCCCTGTGAATTAATAGTTCATTTCCTTTAATTTTTAATAACTCACTTTTATATGCCAAACTTTGTTTCTGTCCCTTCAAGAGGTACATTAAGATTAGAATGAGAGTTTCTCTTTCTAGGACACTATGGTTCAACTAGTGAATTGGTGCTACAGGTCTCATTTGGATCGGCTGCAATGATGCTGTGAGCAGCATCAAATGGTCCTCCTACAGAGCTTCTGATACAGAAGGATCTTCATTAATAACCCTGCTCTGAGTTGGTGTGATATTGCTTATTACAGAACGACCAATAAAAAATGCAAGCAGACTAATCCTCTGAGAATTCTGCAGGCTCAGTGAAAACACCAAATTAGCCAATAAAACAGAAATTCCCCAGCTGGGGGTAGGGAAGGCATGTGTACACTGGATGTGAAGCGAGCGGATAAGTCAGGTGAGGTGGGATTTGTCCTGTGTATCTCTTGACCCTCCAGGACTGACATACCTTATCAAGCAGTGCTTGAACCAGGAGCAAGGAAGCCTAAAGTGGCAGTGAGTGTGGAAGGTACCATGATGATGAAAAAACAAAGAAAGGAAAAATGGGAGGTTTTTCTAATACTTGCATTCAACAAGGTACTTCAGCTTACGACTTGTCCCATTCAAGTCATGTGCACGAAATCCCCACTGAAGTAATTAGCTTATTGATTTCAACAGGATGAGGACTATATCCACTACAGCTACTCACCACCTGGAAGTTACAAATGCATTTAACTACTTCTTGGAACTGGTGCTGAGCTATTTGAGACTATTTGAATTGTCTCAAAAGCTTTGGATTTACAAAAGACTGAACAAAGTTACAGATTCTTGTCAAATTCAGAAGTGGACCTTTTGCCCACTTGAAAAAGGGCAAGGTGTGTGAGTGGGTATAAAATAACAGAAAGAAGGCAAAATTGTTATGAAGAAAGAACGCTACTCTTGTGATCAACATAATCCCCAGGCTCAGTCTTTATGTCAGTCTTACTAAGCATTAAGAAAACATTTATCTTTTACATAGCTGAACCTTAAGGGAAAATCCTGCAGCCTTCCAAAAGTGACCACTGCAAGTGAAGAACAAAAATTATCTCTCCTTCTCACAGATAAATATTTTTGAAATAGAGCAGTATAAGCAAGCTAATTTCACTGAATTATTTAAGAATGTTTACTTTTTCCCCTTAGAGTTTTCTGTTAGTGACAGAGGATTTCAGTGACTTACACCTTAATGCTTCTCCTTTCAGGCCAAATTCTAACAATCTTCCAAATTATGAAAAAAAGATGGTCCACAGGTAGGTCAACAACTCAAGTTTTAGCATGAAACCATGTTATCCTTTTCTCTTATGAACAACTGAATTTGCAAGTTTACAACTTTTACTAAAAAAAGTATTCTAGTTCTTACTAAAATAAAAATCCCTAAACTTCCATAAATGATCAAACAAACAAAAGATCCCATTAGTCTCAAACACTTCAAAACAGTTAGTCAGACATCCTAGTGAAAAAGAGGTGGGAGCCTTGAACCAGGAGCTATCTTTTGAGAGCTGCTGTTTGGCATGCAAACCAGTTTTTTCTTCGCATTTTGAGCTGCTTGTCACAACACAGGGTCAGAAATGAAGACACAAACAGCTAAAGAAGGGGCACCCTGTGTTTTAATTCTGGTGCATTTCCTCTGCAGCCCTCATCAGGAGCAGATATTGCTTTGGTTGTAAATCTGATTGCATATTCTTCATTAAAGGATATGAACTGGGACAATAGGCACGGAACAAAAAACAACTGGTAGTTCAAACACTGGGAAAGGTCACATTTTGAATATCTGTTCTCGCTCCAGCAGATCTTGCATTGAAAACATGGTCCTAGATTTTTCTCTAAGCTACAGTTAGTCAACCTCCTGCACATACCTCTCTCGCAGAGGTTTTCCTAGGCTGAAGTACGGATAGCATGATTCCATGGGTACTCCAGATGTTGAAGACCAAGGAATAAAAGGCTGAACTGCTACTCACCTTTAAAATAGAATAAAAGGGAAAGCTAATTATCAGAGTTTTGGCCTTTCCAATGACACATTTATAGCCAGACCCCTGCACTCAGCACAAGCATACCATGCTCTGTTCTATGTGCTCATTCAGGAAGACTCTCAATCAGAAGTCAAGCCAAATGGAAAAAATAATTACTGAACTGGGCCTTTAGCAGACCTCTGGCATAGTATCAAAGTCCCAGAGCCAAAGGCATGAATTGTGAACTGCCAGGTAAATTGTAGTTTTACATACTGTCCCAAAGTGCTTTAATCACGGGAAATTTTGAACATTACCACTGATGAAGAGGAAAATAATTTTATTTTAAGCAGAGTCCCATATAACTGTCATGTAGACACAGAACCATCCTCAACCCATTTGTTGCTACACATATTTACTGTGAGATGCCTGAAAGTGTCTAATTTTAATTATTTGCAATCTTCAGTGAATGTCAAGCCTCCTGAATTTCTTTTATTCACTATGAACTCCAGAGGCTACACCTCTATATTCCTAAGTCTTAAAATGTTAATCGTATTCTTTGGTGCACTCCTCCTCCATACCCACTCTCAATATTCCCACATCAAATGAATCAGCTAAAGGAACATTCTTCCCTTCAGGAACAGCGATCAGCTGCTTTTCTCAAAGGTACTATTGGATATAAAGTACTCCACATCAAATGCCAAATTTAAGACACACGCTACACACACCTTTTTCCTCAGTTCTGCACGTCAAGATACACACACAGTTTTTATGCTAAATGTGTTCTCTGCCTCTTTTCCTCCCATTCTCTCTGTCTGCCTTCCCTCCTGGCTGCATTGTACATCCTCTAGACATTAAAAAACCAGCCCAAAACCCACTGAAAAAACTCAACTCCTCCAACATACATCAGGTTCATGCAGATAACACCTGTTAATTCAGACGTAACTAAATAGGTTGTTACATGCTCAGTGTCACTGGTAAGATTTTTCCCCCTACCCTCTCACAAACCATTGTCTCACTATGCGTAATGAGATTACAGTCCTCTCAAGTATTTACTTACTTTTTCCTCAAGTTACTTTTGAAGTTCTTGCAATCAGGTGTTTTGTTTCCTTTTGTGTTGTTTTTCTAAATAAAAGCTGCCTTAGTGTAAGACATTTCTGAAGACAAAGTTTATCAAGAAACTTTGCAATGTAATGTAGCATGCTTTCTTCTTCTGCTTAAGCCAATATTCCAGTTTACTCCCCTTAAAGTCTTACCCATGGAAATACAGACCATGGGCTGAATATTTTGTCAACAGATTTTCTTAAATCTAGTAGGCCAAATCCATATGTAAATCCTCTCATTGCCACTGAGCACTCAGCTGGCCCAGCAGTATTTGTTTGAAAGAACAGATGGACTATTTGTCCTCTTTGCTCCATTATTTATCTGAAATCTGGGATTATTTCACACCAACTCAGAGCTGTTGGCCATGAAGTACTGTGGAAGAGCAAAGGCAGCATCCAGAACCATCCCTGACAGCATGCTGATGCTGAAATTATTTTTGCCTTTTCTCTTTTAAATATTCTCGGTATTCTTTACACATATATTTGTAGCTCTATTATTGTATTCATAGCATAGAATTAGCCCACAGAAAATCCACCAGGATAAGCATGAGGGCCAGACAATTTAAAGCCTCTTGAAAGCAAATACAAAAAGCACTGCCAGAAACACACTCAAAATTGGGTCCTGCAGAAGAAGCTCCTTTCGTCCTGACACTCATCTCTGAGGAGCACTGGGGTTTGAGGCTGGAAGTAATAACCAGATGTCTCCAACATCTCTGAGAGAACAAAGGCAAAATTCTGGCTGTTCAGGTCGGGAGATACAGTTGTTGCGGGTACCCCTGGAGCATCTGTCACAGAGGAAACATGCTGCAGTCACCTTAGTCCTCAGCCTGGTAGCAAACTACAGCAGCACAGGAAATCTAATAAAAGGTCAGCCAGAAGCTTAGAAGTTAGCTTCTGAGAAGAAGGACAGCCTGAGTTTCTTGATTCTAAGGGCTGGGATGATGCTGAAGGCTGGGAAGGGTGCCTCCAAGCTTGTGTTTCTGGTAGGGAGTGGAAAGATGGCCAGGAGAAACAGCCTGAGCACTCAAGCATCCCTGTGCCTTTTCCTTCATCTCACAGACACAGCCCTGTTATGCTGCACAAGTCCAAATATAAATCTGTAATTTTCCCAAGAAAAAAAATAAGTTTAGAAGATCTAACTACTGAGCACTAGATGCCAAACAAACAGGAGGAAACGCTTACATATCAGGAAATACTGACAGGCTGGAGCTACTGAAAACTCATAGGAAGGGAAATATAGCTGCAACATTAATACTGTAACAACTTGGTCTGAAAGGGTATCATGAAGAGGGAGAGGAGGAGGAATGTATTATTTTACATTAGAGATCTTCATGAGATTACAGGTGACTCAATTACAGACCTTGAACACTTACGGATTATAACTGTAGTCCAGCTAGAGATGGAGTTACTGAACATCTCATACAGGCCCTGAAACCCCAATAACTAGAGTAAGGTGATAAATCTACATCTGTTCTTCATGCATAGAAATTAAAACACTAATCACAGATGCACACAGACTGGAGGATGTTTGCTGAAAATATCTTCTAACTTAAAAAAAATCCCTGGTATCCTAAAAAGATTATTATTTCTTAAAATAGAAAATTCTAAAACCCTACATTTAATATCTCAACGTGGAAACTTGTTTTAATGAGTGAAAAGAGTTAATTCATCACTTAAAAGGTACAATCTAAGTATTAATCATCATGATCTAGTCACATTGACTTTGTTTCAAACTCAGTATATACATTATTGCCTGGTGTTTATAGTCTGTATAACTGCTGTCACATGGGCCTATAAAAGAAGAGAAGAGTGAGAGGCATGAAACAAAACAGAGAATTGTTTAAAAGGAACCTATTGCATGCCAAAAGGATTTTCTAAAACTGTAAGAAAGAGTTACACTTGTGAAAAAACAAATTTAAAACCATCCCAAAGAAGATAAAGAGCAGAAACATTAGAAAGACATGCAGATTTATAAAGAATAGAGAGAGCATAGAAACTAGTGGTGAGCAAATGAGGAAGCGTAAGTAACCTTTAAAGAAGCAGAGAAAAGACAACGCTGATGACTATATGGTGTTTCACGCAGTAAAAAGGCACCTCTGGAAGCAACCAGATCATGTCCACTGTTTGATGCAGAAAGTAGGGTCAAAAATTTTGATGTTGAAGGACATAAAGGATATTAAAAGAACATTATCAGGACACGGAGTGTCTTGGATTAAATTCCGTTCTTTTAAAGATTTCAATGCAGAGTTGTCAACAGAAAGACACAAGCAGAAAGGTCACTAGTGACCATTTACAAATTCTAATGCAATTTTATCTGTTTGTTATTTGGGAGTAAGGCAACATGAAACGTCTTGCATATAATTAAAGAAAGACCAAAACAGTGCCCAATAGTGAAAAGGGAAGGTTATTCTTAAGGAGCATAGCTAAGGCCACAATAAAATCTTTTGCAATGCAACTAAATCCAAGGTAGTAGCCTGAGTAAAGAAGAGTTATCAGGCTTAAAGCAGAAGACATGCTTTGAAGGCTGTAACTTACAGATTTAGAGATGGAACAAATTGCTGAGTTCATTTATGTCTTCTGTGATCATCAAAAACTGCTGCTTCAAAACAGGTACTCAAAGAGAGGTACAGGAAAAATAGTCCTAGCAAGGCTTCTGTCAAACCCTGTGCTCGGCCCTGCCAGCCACACTTAAGGAATTAAATACATGAGACAGAGTTCAAAAGAAGGCCAAGAATTGATCCCTAAGCAAAACAAAACAAAGCAAATCTTACATGTGAGGCTGACAGAGTTCACCCGCCTCAGCAATATGGTTGAGCGCTGTCATGACGGCTATTTAAGGCCACATTTCAAACTTGCAGGTAAGTTAAGAGCTGACACTAGGAATTTCAACTTTTGCTTCCAAGGCAAATTTCGCAGTGATGCTAGTAAATGAACTATGGAACAGTTTACCAGGACAGATGGTCAACTCATTAATGTCTGAAGTTTTCAAAATGAGATTACATGTTTAAAGACATGCCCTGACCTGCTTTTAGGAAAAAAAAAAATCTGTGACTTAATCATGCAAAATGTTGGGTCATAGGAGTATATATGCTGACTGATCTTCAAGTCTATGCATCGGAGTGTTTAACCATAAAAAATTAGAAGGATCAAATGTCTCCTTCAAGACGTGTTGTGACAAACAGCACTTGCAAGAGCCTCCTCCAGTATTCAAACCCACCCAGATGTACACATATCCTTCCAAACTTGTCAGAGCCACTCACACTCAGCTCTAACTCAATATCTGTTTACATTTGTTAAATAAACATACCAAAGACAAGGTGTCAACCTGGTGCTGAAGGCATGGTTTGAACATTTTAGCAGTCACTCACAAGGACCCCCGGTCAAGGCCTTCACAAAGCACAGCTCCGACATCAGGCTAGACAAATGCCAGCTATGTTCACGTGGAAGTGAGAGATTAAATCCACTTGTTCTATGGGAAGCCTTCTTATAATGTGATGTCCTATGCTCTTGTTGTCCATCATTCCTAACCACATATGATCTGGAACAAGGTATTCAGAATGAGCACCTCCTTCAATGATTGTAAATGGAAAAACAATTTTGTAATGAAAAAATAGAAAAAAAAAACCATCAAAGCAAACATTCACTTGGTAAGCAGGAAAAAAAAATCACTTGTCATTCTACAACAGTAATCAGTCTTAAATACAAGCTCTGTCATTTCCAGATGAATGAAAGATTCTGGTGTTCTACCATAATTTTATTTACTTTAGCCCAATAAGCATCTGATCTGCTTTAAAAACTGTGGATTAACTCTGTATTAAAATTCCATCACTCTGCCTACTCCTTCAAAGTGTTATAAAATATACTAATGGGAACACTGGAAGATTCCCCAAGTACCATGGCTGAAACAAAACCTGCATCAGAGGAGTCTTTCTAGAAAAAAGCAACTACCACCTTCCCACTCACTGTTCCCCAAGTACCAGGCAGTCCATATGCCATGTCACTTTTATCTTCTCCAGTTTTAGTGAAGAATATAAACCAAAAATAAGTCACAGACTGCACGCTAAAGGTTAAGGAAATTACTAGTGTAATTGATGAAACAGAAAATAAAATGTCCTATCATGAAGAACCACATTTTATGTTTCATTTAGGTTTGCCCTTGCACATGAATGTACGACTTGTGAGTTGTGACTTAAGTTAAGGCCAGAGCCGGGTCCATTAGTAGGCAACCCTCTCTTCTTCCTCACCGATGCAAAGACAAACAGCTGCACTGGAGCATATGTTTTTTAATAAACAGTTTACTCCTACATTTTACTCTAGATAGAAAATATTTGTAACCACTTCATTTCATCTGCTGTTTTTTTAAAGCACTTGAAACATGTTATTTATACCACAGTGTTAAAGGGTCAATTACCCTCACCTAGAATCTGTTCAATAATTTCCACCAACAGCCAAAACATTATTTAACAAAACCAAAAAAGTCAGTAAAAGTGAAAATGAAAAAAAAAAGTACTCAAAGCAATATGAATTTCAAATCCAAGTCATTTGAATCTCTAGTCAACCACTATCAACTCAGTGTGAGAAACCATTTCAACAAAACCCACAAGATTTCTATTCACAGATCATTTCAGCTCAAGAGCTTGAAACAAAGTTCTCACTATATCTAAAGCTTACCTCCAGAAATTTTATTATTGTACACAAACTAAGGACAGAACCCACAATTTTAGCAAACTTTCTGGTATGCTTCAAAAATACATGTAACACGAGACCTCAAAGGAATACCAAAGATTGTTACCAGCAAGGAAAAAAACAAACCAAACTAAAACCAAAAAACCCAAATCCTGCCTCAGTTTATTGCCAAAACGTAGCTTGCCACAGGAAATTTACACTGAGTTCATGAACACAGCACACCATTTTTTTTTAAAGTGCAAATATACTTACGAAAAGACATTCCCAATGTAGGCATAATATGAACAGCAGTAGGAAGTAGTCCCATCACAGCAGTAAGCTTTGCAGTCATTATTACACTGAGCCAAACAATCTTCTGCTGAATAAAAATAACACTTATGAGGTCAAACATCAGCAACATAAAAATCTTGTACAGCACAGCTTTGAAGAAAATGCAGTCTAACAGTTTCATACAATCACAGGACTGTCCTTGAGGTGTGACTTGACTCTGTAATCCTAATAGCAGCCCATTCCCACTCGTTCTGCATTTCAGATTTAGGTGCTTTCGATACGGGTATTTTGTAGCTGGCCGTATAAGTTCCTCCTTATACTTAATCCTTTAAAATGAAAAAGAGCATTTTGAAGTGTCAAGACACCACAGACCAACATTTTCCATTCCAGCAAGGAGTCCAGAAGGAAACCTGACTCTAGGCTGCCTGTCTTATTGATTCGGAGAGTGGCAGGAGAGGAGAAGGAAGTTGCCTGGGAACAGGCTAACTCCTCCAGTCCCTGCCCAGTCCCAGCCTGGGGTGCAAATCAGAGCTGCCTGGGGCTCCCTTAGCCCTTGCCATCTGGCGGCAACTCTCCTCACTGTGCTCCAGCACCAGGACCATGGCCAGTGTGGCAAGGCAGTGCCTGGCACAGGGGCCAGCCATGCTCTCTCCGCCCTGCTGAGGCCACAAGTCTTCCCAGCCACAATGCTCTGCTGGACAAAGCAAACTGTGAAACAACAGTAAGAGAGCTCTTTACAATTAAGAAACATGGAAGGGCATGTATCTTTTTATTCCTGTGAGAAGCACAGTATCAACCTCTTGTTCTGTCATGACATTTACTGTTTTCAAAGCCCTAAGTCATGTTCCCCCAAGAAGATAACACTGTACTGCCACTGCACTGTAAAAACATTCTCAAGGATCACCTTCCCCACAGTCAAGGCTTCAGCTGCAGCCCAGATGAATTCAAACAGACTCCATGTCCCATACACCATCACCCTTGGTGACCTATTTGGTCACATACTGCAGTGGCAGAAACTTGAAATCAAAGATAGCAAACCATATTTCTGCTGTCACGATTTCTGCTCCTATTTCCCAGGCTGCAACTCACCTGAGAGGTTCTCATTCTCCCTTTGCCATTACTACCTTTTATCTGTGCTGACCCTTTTGGTTGGTGTGCCGGGATCCAGGCAACCCTACCTCATCTCAGCTTCTGCCACGCTCCCATTTCTGCCCCAAGTGAGTGAAAGCTCCCACCTTGCACTGAGACTCCTTTGCTCACTGACTCATGCTGCTGACCCATCTCACAGCCTGATTGCTGAAAGGATTTTAGCAGGTCAGCTCTCTGAACCTGCTCACACTTGGTCTGTGCTTGAAAACAAGCACCAAGGGAGGGCTGGAGAGGGCTGTGCAATGCAGCATGGGGGTCAGCCTGGGCAGATGCACCCTAACCTTGTGAGATGACCCCTGGATTAAAGAAACACATGAAAAAACATTAGAACAAACCCATCATTCTGCCAACCAGCCCCACCAACAAGTGAATTAGGGCAGCCAGCAGGACTCTCATCTCCAGAAGGAGAACGGCAGCCAACAGGCAGTACAGGCACTTCTGTAGGGAGCAGCAATGCAGGACAAGCGCCACAAAGGACATCCCATACCAAGGCTTTGGCAGGGCTGCCATCCCATGACACCCCATGCCAAGGCTTTTGTACACCCCTGTGCCAGCAGCTCCAGGCTTTTGCAATGTCATCCGTTTTTTGGCATGAGTACTCATGGCTCTGGCTGTGCCAGGCCAGTACACCTCCTGGATCTGCCAGGGGAACACCAAGGTGCCCTCACCCTGCATATCACAGGTCTACTCCACACAGGTGGGTTCACAGAATCACAGAATGGGTCAAGTGGGAGGAGACTACAGTGGATCATCTGGTCCAACCTCACTGGTCAGGTTCAGTCATCCTAGAGCACATGTGGCATGGGATAGAGTCCAGATGGTTCCTGAGTATCTCTGTTGAGGGAGACTCCACAACCACTCTGGGCTATCTGTTCCAGTGTGTGGACATCCTCATACACTGATGGCAACATCAGTAAAGTTCTTCCTCATAATCAGGTGTAACTTCCTGTGCATCAACTTCTGCACATTGCCCCCCGTTCCATTGCTCAATACCACCGAGCCTCGGCTCCATCCTCTTGGCACATCCCCTTCAAATATTTATATACGTTAACGAGGTACTCTCTCAGTCCTGTCTTCTCGAGGCTTACTCTCCCTGCAGCCAGAGAGGGGCTTCCGCACACTACACCCTGCCCGGGAGCGCTCTGCTGGGATACCCCGGGGAACCCTTACAACTCCAGATGCCAATTCAATCGCCGACGAGGAAAAGCTCCTACATGTGACTTAAACCGCCAGCCCCACTCACACCCGCTGCCCGCGGCTTCGCGCCCGTCCCCCGCCCCATGCCGGCCCCGCTGACCTGCCAGAAGGAGAAGAAGGAAAAGGGGAAGCAGTATCCCCCAGGCGGGGTACCTCTCCGTCTGGCCGCGCCGCCCCACTCGCTCCATGGCGGCTGCATGCCCGCAGCCACCGCCCGCTTCATGGTGGAGGCGGGTCGGAGTGGGGAGGGGGCCAGGCGAGATCCGGGCGGGGCCCGCTGCCCCCCGCGACCGCCCCCGAGCCGGGCCGGCACCACCCTGGGTGACGCCGGCCGGCCCCTTTCTTTTCCCCGCCTCCTGCTGCCTTTATCTTGCTCGGCAGCCGCGGAGGGATCTGGAGGGGTGTGAAAGGCAGGGCAGGTGTATTTTGCGTTGCCTCGGCCATGCGGTCTTCGAAGGGGGCTCCTACCGTGGTTGAAGTCGAGATTATCTTTAAGGTGGGATTGAAACTGGGATCGTTTGTAAACTGAGATCAGAGCTATGGTCTGTTTGTAAACACAGGCGACCGCCGGTGCGAGGCTGGGTGCATGCTGGCGAAGGGGCTGCCAGCCCGGCCTGAGAGCGCTCGGCTGCCGTGGGGCCACGGCGTGTTCCCAAACCTCAGACGGGCTTGTCCGTGCTGTCCAGCAATAAATGTTTTCCCTGAACAGGCCAGAACAATGCTCTTAAGCGTTCTTCAAGAGTGATTTTTGATAACTATTTAAATGCTGGTAAAACTCACCCCTTGTGAGAATTTCCACAGATGGGGCCCAGAGGCCAAACTATTTGCCTTGTGGTCTCACAAAAAAGGATTAGCTCTGACTTTGCATGGAGAGCTGCAGGTCGAGGAATGTGCTTTGGAAGGCTGAAATATGCACACAAAAAATGAGAAACATCCACAGGCGTTTCTTCTCATGAAAGGTTTCCTGGTGTTGGCAGCTCAGAGGGGAAGGCTGACACAGAAACATATAATGAATTACTTTTTTCAGGATTCAGCTATTCTACAGTGACAACAACAAAACCCAAACCACCACACCAAATCACTTGAAAGTCAGTGATTTTATTTATCAACACACAACTGGTTTTTTTCAAATGCATGCCAGAACCTATCTGTCAACAAAGAAGAACAACTCTACATGTTTTTAACTGCCTTGCAGCATGCATCTCTTAGTTTATACAACAGCCCAAGTGAAACGTATAAAAGGAAATTTCAGTTATATGTAGCTGCTGAGAGTAAAACTTGGACCAGGTGGGTAACTTAATTTCAAGGGCTTTGCATCTACCTCCTGTGTCTTACTCTGGTCACAGGCCACAGCTGAAAAACGGGTTGAAAAAATAATATAGTTTTGCCAATAGATGGTACTGGTAGTAAAGGAACAAAAAATAGCAGGTAAAGGAGATGAAGATCTTGAGACAACTCTCAGAAATTTTGACATCTCCAGGCTTTTGATTTTAATCATTTTCGATCACCATGCCAGCCTGTCTTTAGACAAGCCTTTTGTTGGTATTTGTGTTCTTCGAGTTTTGTTGTTGATCCCTTCCCTTGCAATTGCCTCCCCTTCCCATATGTCTTGGCAAGTCATATTTCAGTATTTCCCAAAAATTTGAGTAAAATTGCCCCAGAGTTTTAAGCCAGCATGCTTGAATTCCATACTGATTTACACTTAACAACTTTGTGGACCTTCTGTAGTTGGTTTTTTTTCTGTCCACAGGGGACAAGTTGATTGAATCTTTCTGACACTCCTCAATCCTAATTGTTACTTCCCAAGTACTGTCCCTTGGACAAAGAACTGAAAAGTCCATCTGACAAAGGGAAATAGATCTTTATGTTAATGTTGGAAACATTCCATGAGAAGCTTTCAATCCAAGGTTTTACCTTCTTCCTCCTGTGGATTTTTCTTTGAAGAGAGAAGAGGGGAGGAATCACAAAATTTATCCTCTGGCATTGGGTTATCAGCCTTTAACCAACTCCCATGGGTAAACAGCAGTAAGAGAGCCTGTTACAGGTTGTCACAGGCTGCTCTTACCCCCTGCCCAGGTAAGGACACGCAGAAGAGGAAGTGTAGCCGTGGGTTTTGCCTGTCATTCCAGCTATACTGTCTACTCTGAAAATGAAGAAATCTGCTGGAAGAAGATGTGCTTGTCTCCTACTCTTCTCTCTACTGTTCCCAGCATCATGGAACACTTTTGTAGAAAGCTGAGAAGGAGGAGAAGAATGTCAGGGAGTGTCATCTGGTTCTGCTGGGCTGAGGTCTTTCTGGGACCAAAAACCATTTAGTTTTTCTCAGAAGGAGGTTTTGAAGGAAGACTAATTCATAGCAAAGAACATCAAAAGATTGGAGCTAAGGTTCTAGCCACAATGAAACTCCTTATAAAACTCCTTAACAGTACCACATGATGCCCAAATCATCTTTTATCAGAAATGTTTTGAAAGGTGGTTTTCAAAAGCATGCAGGATTGGTAACATCCTTTGAAGTACACAAACTCTCAAGTGCTAATCTTCAGGCACAGTTCAAGGAGAAAATCCCAGTGCACTGGTATTTTGAAACTCACTATAATCAGGCATCTCTGTCTCTAGAAGCTTAATTAGCAGTTTAGAAACAGTAATTATCACACACAGAGCACTAGAGGAAACTTAATAGAGGAAAGGGCACATACTTAAGACAAGCATTTAAACCTCTTTACCTCTAGATTACCTCTAGAGAAATCACTTCAAAGCAATTAACAGGATATCTTATGCACACATTAAAGATGTCTCTTGTTGAACTCCAGCTGCTAATTGGCTCAACATGAGGAATGATAAGTCTTCTACATGTCTTCCAGCATATATCACGCCAACCAGCTTTTGAGCATCTCCAAAAGAGCCTGCGTGCTCTTTGCAGCAGCAGGGCAGCCACTGAGCTGGGCAAACCCCTGGTTCTGGCAAGACAGGCAGCCACATGTTGTCAATTCAGCTCTGCCCCATGTTGTCCTGTAATGGCATGGAGAGGTAGTACTCATCATGGTGAGTATCTGCCACCTCTGAGCACCACCTTCTTCTGTCTCTCAGTCAGGAGCAGTGCCTATATGTGTTGTCATACACAGGAGAAGTACAAACATCACCCTTCTTTTTCTGTGGGTTCCTTGTGTCAGTGTCCAGAGGTAGGGAGTACAACAGATACATTGTGCTTCCAATGGCACATATCATTTAAATGCATATCATTCAGTATCTTCTCTTTTCCTACACCATCAAAGAAAAAACAGGATTAGCTGACAGAGGGCAAACTCCAGCTTCTGCTGAAATTAATGAAAGGCTTCCCAATGACACTACTCTTAGCTGGACTGGGTTTTTAACTTATGATTCTCTTCTGTCTCCCTTTACTTATTCCACCACTAGTCAAAAGTGACTCTATCTTTTCTCCTTTGTTAAATAGAAACTTTTTTGCACTTCTAATGAGTTTCATTTCCATTTCAGGTTGTTCTTTCTGCTAAATCTTTTTCTGAGGGTTGCCTGAATACTAACGCAATATTTAAATTGATTCTTAATATCAAACTCTATCCTCCTTTGACGAGTACCATGTCTTTTCCTGACTACTCCATTAGTATGAGGTTTATTTTAGTATTGGCATAGTTACACATACACTATTATTGACTATAATGCAAAAACTCTACAGTATTTTTATATATACATTATTGCTCTCTCTTTTTCAAAAATATTGCTTATGATTACATTGCTATTTATCTTCACGCAAGCTACTTTGTCATCTGGGATTTCTGATCTCAGACAGTATCTTTGGCACTGGGGAACTTATCATTGAACCCCTAGAAGGCTACAAGATAGTCTTGTTCCTCTCTGCACAGACTGCAGGTCTCTGTCACATGAGGAATGTACTCAACACTCCTGCCTGTTGCTGCATAAAGCTGGCAAAAAGCTTCATAGAGAAATGCCCTTATTCCTAGGCAGCAAAGATGATCTCTTATGGCCCCCTCAGTTATATCTACCATTCAAGGTGGATGCAATCTCTACAGCGTAGCGGTTATAGTCTACAAAATTATTCTAATTCTACAGGTAGAAATACATTGTTTTTGTAGACTTGCATGAAAGCTTTATCTACAAAATCTTTACCTACATTTTGTCTCCAGAAAAGATCAAGGCAGCAGAGAAAGTGGATAGGATTTTAAAAATTATTTTAAGACAAAAGTTTTCCTGTTATATCATCTGCATGCATTTGCCTACAGGAAGGGAAATAGTGAAATATCTTTGGCATTATATCTTTTAAGATTAAGGAGTGTTTCAGAAATGTTGTATCCTTTCTGGTAGAGAACCAGAGAATGATTTATAAACCTATGCTAACAGTAGGCATCTGCTGACTTGATAAACAGTATTTTAGAATACTGTTTTGTGTATTTTTACAAACACAAAACTTGGGCCTTGTGTGCTTTATTGGTTTCCTTAATGAAACATTTATTTAGTAAACTAATCAGTAGTCTTTGGTGAAGCTTAACAAACAATAAAGACATCTGGAAAAAATTCACTAACTACTGAAGTCTTGGGTTTAGGCATTAGTATTGATGTTTTTTCTCTTCCAAACCCTCTCCCTCCCTCCCTCCCTCCCAATCAATCAATCAATCAATCAATTTCTTTCTTCATCATTTGGTGTCAGAGTTTGGAATGTGAGTAATTAAATGATCTTTCTTAAATGTTTATATTGTTTTTGAGGAAGTATGAATCAAAATCGAAAATCTAAGAATGTCATTCAAACCATACTTTTATTTCCTTTTTCAAACTAAGCATTAGCAATTAAGCAGTCACGACATTAAATTCTTGGTTGAAGTGAGTTAACTATCAACATATAAGATAACAGGACAGCTACAGCTAGCTTATTATCTTTTTTTGTTGTTGTTGTTGTTGTTGTTCGTTTAAATTGTAGGGCATTTATTTTGACAATTTTGTCCTGCTAATAGTTTTAGGGCACAACAGTAAGTTTTTGTGAACATCATCCTTTTTTATTATGACAGCCAGTGAGGAAGGTATGTAAGGGGATGAGCAACAAACTAGAGATTACTAAGCTAGACTGTGGCATCATTGTGCTGGTATCTCTTGTTTTTCACATTCCTTCTACAGAGCATTTTAAGTGATCAGCCAAATAGATCATTTCATTTTTGCTGGAAAGAATTGAAACAGTATAGAGAGCTCTGTACCAAAGTCTTACTCCTCTCTACGACTCCCTAAAAGGGGTGTAGCCAAGTGGGGGTCAGGCTCTGCTTCCAGGCAACTAGCAACAGGACAAGAGAAAATAGCCTCAAGTTGCACCAGGAGATGTTCCAGTTGCACATCAGGAGGAATTTTTTTCACCGAAAGGGTTATGAGGCATTGGAACAGGCTGCCTGGGGATGTGGCAAAGTCACCATACCGGGGGTATTCAAGACACGACTGGACATGGCACTCAGTGCTCTGGTCTGGTTGACAAGGTGGAGATTGGTCATAGGTTGAATTTGATGATCTTGGTGGTCTTTTCCAACATCTATGACTCTGTGATCTCAGAGCAAGGAAATGTGATGTACCCAAGAAACCAGTAAATCCCCATAGTTTTTCAAAGGCTATTACCAGCAGCCAAGATTTAGCATTATTCTAATACTTGGTTTCATGCCTTCATTAAAATTCAGCAGCCCAGAAGTCAGGGAACCATGAATATGACTTAAAGATCTTTCTCTCACATTGATTCAGGGATGCCACACTAAAGAATTTAATAGAATTTTTAAATTATATAAAATACTTGTAGAAAATATTTAGAAAGTACTAAATGTTATCTCCTCTTGATTTTGTACACATATGTATTCCTGTGCTGCGAACTTCATAGGAAATATTGGCCTGTGTCAGATTCAATTCAAACAAAGCAAGACATCTGAAGACATAGTAGAGGGTAGAGGGTCTGCTCTAGCTTGTGCCTTCCCAATACATTCTGTAATATCTCTGGTTTTTGTGATTTAGCACCTATGATAAGAGAAGAATGGTGGGGTAGTAGGAAGGTCTCTGGATTTTGGGTTTTCCCTCTCATATAATGAACTACTGAAATTATTTTTTCAATGGAATGTACTGCTCAAACAGCCACATGTCACCTTTTCCTTCCAGCAGTATCCAGTGCACTGAGCGAGTAGCCTAAACTTCCTGTTTGTTTTAATTACTGATGCTTGGCTAGTATTTGTGACTTTCAGAGAACTTTGTGAAAAATACCACTAAATTTAATTTTCTTCTTTGCTAAGAAAAGCTATATAGGAAAATATTTTAGAGATACAAAAACCATATTTCACTCTGCTGGTTAACTGGATTACGAAATAATACACAGAATCACATAATCAACTATGTTGGAAAAGACCTTTGAGATCATCGAGTCCAATCTATGACCTAAAACCATCTTGTCAACTACACCATGGCACTATGTGCCACATGCAGTGACTTACTTGAATAAAGATGAAATAGCAAGTAGCAGAAACCAGCTAAGTCTGGCGGCAAATGAAGTGCAGCACATGGTTAGGAATTGTAGTTTGTAGTATTTAGGAAGGAGGAAATAGTTATTCTATACTTAGAAGGGAGAAAATAGTTATTCTGCTAATCCTTTAGTCCCTGGTCTATAGTTTTAAGGGTAAAAACACATAGTCGTTTGTAGTAGTATGTTCTTACAAACAAAGATAGTTATTTGCTGTTTTTGAAAGGCCATCTTTTGTATAACATCTTTTTAATCCTCAGCAAAATATATGTGGCTCCTAATCTCAGCATTGCATGACTTGAGAACCACTGCATCAGAGAAAGTTTAATTTTTCCTTTTCAAGCCTGGGGGAGTATAGGCTTGGCTGATCCGAAAGGATGGTAGTCCAATATGCTGCTCATGGAAACAATGGTGGAATGTCACTAGCTCAGCAGATAGTCCAACAGATATCTGAATGAGCCCTGGTAATTCCCTTCAGTATCCTATTTCCATGTATTGAAACAGGAGAGTGATATTTGATAACATTAATTGGTTAAACTTACACGAAAAGAACCCAACCCCTATTAGCTACACTCAGTGTCTTGCCTTTCAAAATTCTTTTTGTCTATATGTCTACACCTCAAATTTTTACATAAATTGGTATGAGGGACAGCAGTGGTAGGTGAGAAGTTGGTGAGATCGAGAAGAGAAAGAAAGCAAATGATAATAATCACAATTCCCTGTCATTAACCATTCAGGTGCTGGGAGGGGCTTCTCTGGCCGTCAGAGGTGATTTTAAAGAAGGCTGTAGGCAGTGCAGTGACCCGAATCGGGCAAACAGGGGTGTGGCATGGCAGTTTGCACAGGCAGGGCAAGCAAGCAGGGTTGCAGCCATCCTCCTGCTAGTGAGGTTTTTATTTTGTATTGGGGGTTTGGTTGGTTTTTTGTCTGTTTGGTTTTGGGGTTTTTTCCAGCATGGTCTCCAAATGATCAAAAGCTATAGCTAGTAAAAGTGTACCAATCCAAACAGAGCCCTCCAAGAAGGATGCATCTGTCCAGACCCCTTCCTATAAGGAGTGTTTGAGCCTGTCAGTAGTACCAGGGGATGTTACAAAAGATGCCTGCATGAGGTGCGAACAGGTGAATGATCTGCTCTGTCTGGTGGCCAAGCTTAAGGAGGAAATAGAAAGACTAAGGAGTATTAGGGAAAGTGAAAGGGAAATAGACTGGTGGAGTTTCACCCTTCCATTCCTGAGAGAAGCCCACCAGGCATCAGAGGACTCCCATGTCTCTTACTATCAGGCAGAAGGAGGAGACCTCGTAGATGAAAGGAAGTGGAAATGGGTCTCAACTTGGGGAGTTAATAAAAATTCCTCCCAACCCCCATCACCTACCCAGATACCACTTCAGAACAGGTATGAGGCCCTGGATCCAGATGATCAATCAGATGACATCGAAGAAAATAATCTGCCTGGAGAGCCTCCCAATTACACTTTGTCTGTCAGATGGATCACCACCTCTAGCATTAAAAAGAAAAGAAGGATGGACGTAGGAGGTGACTCCCTTCTGAGGGGAACAGAGGGCCCCATATGTCTAACAGACCCATCCCACATGGAGGTCTGTTGCCTCCCTGGGGCCCAGGTATGGGATGTCACCGGGAGACTCCCTGGGGTGATTCAGCTCTCTGATTATTACCCACTGCTGATACTCCAGGCTGGCAGTGATGAGACTGGAAAGAAGAGCACCACGGCAGTTAAAAGGGACTTCAGGGCTCTGACCTGGTGGGGCAGGAGCACAGGTGGTGTTCTGCTCCATCCCTTCAGTGGCAGGGACAAATGATGAACAGGAGAAAGCACGGTATCCACAACTGGCTTAAGGGCCGGTGCCATCAGCAGAATTTTGCGTTCTTTGATCACGGGGCAACTTTTATGGCACCTGGCCTCCTGGAGCCAGATGGACTCCATCTGTCTATCAAGGACAAAAGGATTCTAGCCCATGAATTGACAGAGCTCATTGAGAGGGCTTTCAACTGGGTTCTAAGGGGGAAGGGGATGCAACTAGGCTCTCCAGAAACAAGCCCAAGGGTGGTAAGCCAGAGTCAGGGGTGAAACCAGTAGCCCAGTTGAAGTGCATGTACACTAATGCACGCAGCATGGGTAACAAACAAGAGAAGCTGGAAGCCATCGTACGGCAAGAAAGCTATGACGTAGTTGCCATCACAGAAACGTGGTGGTATGACTCACATAACTGGCATGCTGCAATGGATGGCTACAAGCTCTTCAGAAGAGACAGGAGAGAGAGAAGAGGTAGAGGGGTGGCTCTGTATGTTAGGGAGGCTCTCGACACCATGGAAATTGAGATTAATGATGATAAGGTGAGTGCCTATGGGCAAGAATCGAGGGAAGGCCAACAAGGCTGACATCCTGGTGGGAGTTGTTTATAGACCACCTAACCAGGATGAAGAGGTGGATGATTTATTCTATAAGCAGCTGGAGGATGTTTCAAGGTCACCAGCCCTTGTTCTTGTAGGTGACTTGAACCTGCCAGATATCTGCTGGGAACTCAACACAGCAGAGAAGAGGCAGTCTAGGAGGTTCTTAGAGCGTATGGAGGACAACTTCTTGTCACAGCTGTTGAGAGAGCCTGCCAGGGGAGGGACTATGCTAGACTTGCTGTTTGCAAACAGAGATGGGCTGGTGGGAGATGTGGCGGTTGGAGGTTGTCTGTGGTGTAGTGACCATGAAGTTATAGAGTTTTCAATATTTGCTGAAACAAGGAGGTTTAACCAGCATCAATAAAACTTCCACACTGGACTTCCAGAGGGCAGCCTTTGGTCTATTCAAGAGACCTATTCGGAGAGTACCTTGGGAAGCATCTCTTAGGAACAAGGGAGTCCAGGAAGAATGGGCATGCTTCAAAACAGAAATCTTGAAGGCACAGGAACAGATTGTTGTTATGTGGCGAAAGATAAGCCGATGAAGAAAACAACCAGCCTGGATGGGCAAGGAGCTTTTGAAGGAGCAAAAGAAAAAAAGAGGATGTATCACCTTGTTGAGGTTTTAGGAGTTCTCCTTTTGGTTTGTTTTTTTTTCTCCTCTTAAAGAATTTTCCCCATAGGTGTTGCTAAGAGACAATAACGACCGGATACTTGACAGAGACAAAAGAAGTTTTCAGCTCAGGGGAGGGGTGCAGCTGGCTACTGTCTCTTTACTTGAGTTTTCCTGTGCAGGGGAGAGATACTGAGAGATTTGAGACTGTGAAAACGGGGTTGGGTGCAGTCCCTAGCACTCTCTCTGTCTGGCTTCAGAGGAGGACAGTCGGAGCTGCTGCTTGGGGAAGGGAATTCACTGTCACTGCCGTAGTCCAGCCCAGTCTTGCTTCTTCTGCCATGGGGTGAGCCTCTGCTCGTGAGAGCAGCCACTGAACTGGGACCTTATTAACACCTACCTCACTAAAAGAGAGAATTTTCACCATCTGCCCGGCTGCCTGAGATCCTGAGCCTGCCTCTCCCTGGCTGGCTTGGAGCGGGGCTGCTGCTGCCTCACCCCAGCCGCTTCTTTGGCACTGCTGGGAGCTTTTGCTACACTGTAGTCCCGCACTCCCTGCCTGCTGAGACATCCCAGGGTTCCCACTACTGCTCCGGAGTGTGATACATCTCATCCACTACCCCAGATTTTTTGCTCATTCCTGCCATTCCAGCTTGCTGTTTCTTAGAGTCCTGCTGGGGCACCAGGCTTGGCTGTCCCTGGGGGTTTCTGAAGCAAGCCTCTCTTCCGTCCGTTCCTGTCTCACTCAAGCCACCATTACTGCATGCTCCCCGAGCTCACGCTGAAGCACCCTCTGCAGCTATGGGGGAATCATTGCACCTGTCCACCAGGAGCCACCAGCGTCCCTGCCGACTGTGACCATAACTGCACCAAAGGGGAAAGTGCCTGCAGCCAAGAAGGCTGTCACTGGGTTTCTGGTTCTGTTTGTTGTTAATGCCAAAGTTGTCATTTGTTTGCCTTATTGGACATACTAGTAAAGAACTGTTATTCCTATCCTCATATCTTTGCCTGAGAGCCCCTTAATTGCAAAATTATAATAATTTGGAGGGAAGGGGTTTACATTTTCCATTCCAAGGGAGGCTCCTGCCTTCCTTAGCAAACACCTGTCTTTCAAACCAAGACACACATTTGGAAGGAGGGTCAGGTATCTCAGGAAATGTTTAAGGGAGTTGCTAGGTCATGTAGGAAAAAAATTAGAGGCAAAACCTCAGTTAGAACTCAATCTGGCCACTTCAGTGAAGCACAATAAAAAATATTTTTACAAATATGTTAATGGCAAAAGGAAGGGCAAGGACAACCTCCATTGTCTATTAGATGCGGGAGGGAATTTAGTAGCTGAAGATGAGGAAAAGACAGAGATACTTGACACCTTCTTTGCCTCAATTTTCAGCAGAAGGACAGGTTTTCCTCAGGACAACTGTCCTTCTGGGCTAGTAGATGGTGTCAGGGAGCAGAGTAGTCCCCCTGGTATCCAGGAGGAAGCAATCAGAGACCTGCTGAGCCACTTAGATGCTCAAAAATCTATGGGACCAGGTGGGATCCATCCTAGGTTGATGAGGGAGCTGGCAGATGAGCTTGCAAAGTCGCTCTCCATCATTTACCATCAGTCCTGGCTCACTGGGGAGATCCCAGATGACTGGAAGCTGGCCAATGTGACGCCTATCCACAAGAAGGACCAGAAGGAGGATCCAGGAAACTACAGGCCTGTCAGCCTGATCTCGGTGCCCAGCAAGGTTATGGATCAGATCATGCTGAGTGCCATCACATGGCACTTACAGGATGGCCAAGGGATCAGACCCAGCCAGTATGGAATTAGGAGGGACAGGTACTGCCTGACCAACCTAATCTCCTGTTATGACCAGGTGACCTACCTGATGGATGCGGGAAAAGCTGTGGATGTTGCCTACCTGGACTTCAGCAAAACATTTGACACTGTCTCCCACAGCATACTCCTGGAAAAACTGGCAGCCCAGGGCTTGGACATGTGCACCCTTTGCTTGGTTTAGAACTGGCTGGATGGCCAGGCCCAGAGAGTGGTGGTGAACAGTGCTGCATCCAGTTGGTGGCCAGTCACTAGTGATGTTCCCCAGGGGTCAGTGCTGGGGCCAGTCCTATTTAATATCTTCACTGATGATGTGGATGTGGGGATTGAGTCCACCATCAGTAAATTTGCAGAAGACACCAAGCTGGGAGCATGTGTCAATCTTCCTGAGGGTAGGAGGGCTCTGCAGAGGGACCTGGACAGGCTGGATAGATGAACCAAGTCCAGCAACATGAAGTTTAACAAGTCCAAGTGCTGAGTCCTGCACTTTGGCCACAACAACCGCCTGCACCACTACAGACTGGGGACAGAGTGGCTGGACAATGGCCAGGCAGAAAGGGGCCTGAGGGTACTGGTCAACAGCTGACTGAACATGAGTCAGCAGTGTGCCCAGGTGGCCAAGAAGGCCAATGGCATCCTGACCTGTATCAGGAATAGTGTGGCCAGCAGGACCAGGGAAGCCATTCTTCCCCTGTACTCAGCACTGGCTAGGCCACACCTTGAGTACTGTGTCCAGTTCTGGGCCTCTCAATTTAGGAAGGATGTTGAGATACCTGAATGCATCCAGAGAAAGGCAACAAGGCTGGTGAAGGGCCTGGAGAACAAGTCCTGTGAGAAGCAGCTGAGGGAGCTGGGGTTGTTTAGCCTGGAAAAAAGAAGGCTCAGAGGAGCCCTTATCACGCTTTACAACTACCTGAAAGGAGGTTGTAGCCAGCTGGGGATCAGTCTCTTGTCCAGGCAACCACTGACAGAATGAGAGGACACAGTCTTAAGCTGAGCAAGGGGAAGCTTAGGTTAGACATCAGGAAAAAATTCTTCACTGAAAGAGTGTTGGGCATAGGAATCATCTGCCCAGGAAGGTGGTGGAGTCACCATCTCTGGACATGTTTAAAAAAAGACTGGACATGGCCCTCAGTGCCATGGTTTAGTTGATGAGATCGTATTAGGTCATAGGTTGGACTTGATGATCTCAAAGGTCTTTTCCAACTAATTCATTCTGAAATTCTACAACTGTGAAAGGGCTCAAATCGACATGTCTGAAGGTGACTACTTTTATTGGCTTGAGTATTAGAATTGTTCTAGTCAAAATGAAGTTGCTCTTCCTTGAGCAACTTCAGGATGTGGAAGAAAAATCTGTCTCTTTCTCTGTCTTACATAAGGATGCTTTCAGAAATGGCGTGGTGCTTTCATTGAAAAACAAAACAAAATGTTCTAAATTTTTTTATTAAAGCAGATGACAAATGTTTTGGATCATGGTAGAACTCATTCAAGTTGGTGGCAGAGAGAAGGGCCAAGACAGCACCATCTGTATTCAGCAATGTTCCTCATCACCCTGTCCAGTAGCACTGGAATTGCTATTCACACTGTATTTCATTAGAACCTTGGCAGCCTTCTAATTCACTAGAACTGGCAATAGAAACAAGTGATCTGTATTAATAAAATGCAGAGACAAAACACATCTTTACAGTTACTAGATGTTTTTCAGCTTCCCAAAAAAAGCTCGGCTGAACAACTTATGTATCTTATTTTCAATGCCCCACACAAGCAAACTGCAGACACACTGTGTCCTGGGTTGCAGTGTATTCTTTTACCATCTTCATGAGCTGTTGAAACCAGGTGGGGCTGTGTCCCTTGCCTCCTCTCTCTGGACTATCTTCTGTTAATGGGCCAGCTGTCAAAACCAGGTGAGGCAGGACCCTTTATCTCTCCCATGACCCATCCTCTCTCTAGGGGGGATATCGCCTGTTAATGGGCCATCTAGTCTGACCACATGACTGACAAAATTACATCATCCCATTGTGAGATGCTCTGCCCAGAGGGAGGAATCAAGCATCCCATCCTGGATATAAGCTAAGATTTCGAACACCAGAGTCAGCCCTTACCTACTGGATTCCCAGAGGACAAGAGCTACCACTGGACCTTCAGGTGAAGACCAGACCTTTTCTACAGGACCACTGCTTCAACAGAACCATCACTCCTGGAGGACTGCAGCCACCATTTTATCGGACGGCTACCAACACCCTGACTGACAGGGTGTCAGGTTGTATCCTGACTCTGTCAGTGGGTTTCTTTTTGTACTATTGCATTTATTTTAGTTTTTCCTATTAAATTGTACTTCTGACTTGGAGTTTCTCACTGGTTTTGTTTTCAAACCAGTACACACACATACAGGTACCCTGCACACCCTGACACACCGCACCCCCACAAACACACTGCCTTTCCTCCACTGCCTTGGATTGACTTGCTCACCCATCCCCCACCTGACTTCTTCACCCATTTGTCCAGGTCCAGCCTCTCCTTCTAGCACTTGCCTTGCCTCGCAAAACCACCACTTGCCTTGCCTTGCCCTGCCCTTCAACCCCTCCCTTGCCTTCCATTACCTTCCTGGGAGTCTGATGGGTGCAGTTGAAGTTGTAGGGCAGCAAGACTTTCTCAGCTGGCACTTTTGAGAGCTCTGTTTTTGCCAGATGTTTTCAAGTTTGTTGCTGGACTCTGCGAGAGTGAAAACCCTTTCTCAGGGCAAAGGAGTTCTTGCTGCCCTTTGAGTGCGGTGCAAGGAAGAGTTTGCACTTGGAAGGGGCAGATCATCGAAATCCTCTTGTCCTGAAACAGTTGCTTTGAAAGCAGGGACGTTTGCAACTTGGCTCTGGGCTTGGGCCGGTTTCGAGCTGGGCTCGTTTCTTTTCCCT
Organism: Callaeas wilsoni; assembly: GCA_013398955.1. Classification (NCBI taxonomy): domain Eukaryota; kingdom Metazoa; phylum Chordata; class Aves; order Passeriformes; family Callaeidae; genus Callaeas; species Callaeas wilsoni. The sequence continues at coordinate 74,294 of VWPU01011176.1, forward strand.
CTTTTGCAAGTAGACGTCGCCATCGTGTGGTTGTTCTGATGAGCGTTGACAGTGCCCAGGAAAAGCCAAGCGTTTTTCTGGCCCGGCCCTATTCGTGTGGGAGCAGTTGGTGGAAGAGCTCCGCTGTGCATCCTGGCCCTTGGAAGAGAAAAGACTTGAAAGAATGTGTTCCCGTATGTAGCGGGGAAGGAAGAGGAATCATTTCATTCTTGGCTGTGCAGTTTATAGGCTGCAAAAGAAAAGGCAATTCTAGCACAGCCCCTTTCTTTTAGAAGGTTTTCTGTGCAATCAGCTGCTCAACGCGTCATTCACACCCACTGAACAGCATCAAACTCCCTGGACATATGCACTTTCCCTCAAGCTCTATGTACCATCTTACCCTCTCACTCTCACAGGTCCCAAAACTCTTCAAAACATCTAGCAGCTGCTCACAAAGAAAATGTCCGAGAACAAAATGCCACTGCTGGCCTTCATAGTCTCTTTGCAGATTGCAAACTAGATGAAACACACTAGTGATTTGCACTTTCCTTCTCAACTACGTATACATCATCACATTCTCTTAAGGTGGCAGAGTCCATGTTTACAGTGAACCATCTCCAGCTGCAGTTCAGACTGAGAGATGTGCTAGGACAGAAAGAATTTGCAGATCTTCTCTCTTCCCTGCGTAACCTAATATTTGCAACCCAATCAGTTTCACACCCCTTCAGTGTCACGGAATCCAAGCAGCTACAGCTTACAGAGAAGAAAATGTCAGGACAGAAGACATTGCTAAAGTACCCAGTTCACCTAGCAGCATCTAAATTGCACACAGAATATTGGGACTACATACCTTCCTTCTTACATATATGGACTGTCATATTTTTCATTCTCCCAGCTCCATTGCAATTGTCCAGCAGCTGCACTCACCAAACAATCTGTAGAAGAAAAAGTCATTGCTGGGCTGCACCTTCCCCTTTGCCACATCTAAGACACATCAAACTCACCAGTGCACTCTCTATATCAGTTTTCCGCTGCATCTACCATCGTGTTCTCTGGATCACAGGACCTAAACTTCAGGGCAATAGTATCCACAGAGAGCTGCAAGAGGAAAAGAGGAATTGGTAACTGCACAAGTAGCTGATGTTGAACTTTCTGCTTAAGGACTTCTAAAGTGAATTCGGCAGGCAAAGAAGGGGCAGACACTCCTCTTGCAGTCTCTATGATGCACACACAAGCCCGATACTCTGCATCTTGGTTCTTCGCCTTTTGGAGCAAGTCGCGCTTTCCTTCTGCTGGAGGCAAATCTTGGGCTGCTTCTCGCGCAGAACACCATGCAGGCAGCCAAGCACTCCAGCGCACTGCTTCTGCCGAAACACGCCTGGGCCATGCTCCAGGTTCCTTCTCAGCACCACATAGCTGCACATCCTGCCTCTCTTGTCATCTGAATGTTACCGGAAAGCTTTTCGGCTACTGTGCCGGGACAGCAGACTTGCCCGGGGCTTGTCCCTGCAACTCAGGGCAACTCGTACTTCCACCGCATACAGGGGGCAATCCTCGTTCCTACACAACCGGCAAAGCACCCTCCCACCACGGTGTGCGCTGCACCGTCGTCCCCAGGTCGAAGTAGCACCGCGCACATTAGAGCCTCGCAAGGACTAAAGCTCCGCATAGACGTGTGGCGCACTAAAGTGTTGTGCCAGGGCACAAACATGCTTTTCATTACCACACCTCGTTGCCCACATCCTGGTGCCGTGCTCAATGTCTTGGACACAGAAAGACTAATGCAGCAAGTTCTTCTCTCCTGGCACGTTTCACTGAGCGAGAGCTAGCTGGACACTTTGGCTGTGCGGAACAGCAAGAGTGTCATTGTAACTCGAGCTGAGGAGAAACTGCGCATAGTGCACACTGCGTGCGTGCAGTATCCACACTGAAAAGAGGCAAAGCTGAATGCCATGGCTGCACTTCAGTTCTGTCCAAGGCACATGAGGCGAAGAATGAAGCAGGACAGCGCCGGGCTCGTGTGCGCATCATACAGGCTGCAAAAGGAGCGCGCCTGCATCTTCCTTCCCTGCCCAATTCACCTTAGCATTCTTAAGCGTGAAGTTTCAGGACAGCGCCTCTTGCTTCTACCTAGTCTTCATCCAGCACTCTGGGGAGGCTGTGTCCCTACCCTTTAGGCTCCGAGATGCAAAAAACACGGTGGCAGATGCAGCAAAGAAGGCTAGTAGAGGGAGCACAGGTGACTTTCAGGTGGCTTACGTGCGGCACGGGAAAGGTGCAGCCCAGCACTGGATTTTACTTCTACAGCCTTTTTCTCTATGGGAGGAGCTGCCGGCACTTGGCAACAAAACTGAGAAAAATGTGACAGCACGTACAGCTGAGAAGGACAGTACAGCGCCCCAGGGGGTCGTGCGCAGTTTCAAGGATGTTTGGAGAAGGACGAGAAGAAGGCGCTTTCGTCCCAGCACGTTTCCCTGTGTGAGAGCTCCC